>LOJH01011901.1:0-26059 GCA_001685095.1 Ellobius talpinus
AGGTCCCATTTATTAATTGTTTCTCTCAGTGTCTGTGCTGCTGGGGTTCTATTCCGGAAGTGGTCTCCTGTACAACTTTCTCTTCTAGGTTCATGCTCAGTTTTAAAGTGCCAGTGTTCTATGTCACTGTGCACACTGAGCTAGGACCTTGAGGAGGTCCCGTAGACACTTTGTCCAAAGTCCTGAGTCACCAAACTGTTTAAATGAAAATTTCTCAGCTCAGCAGAGAGGTGGGAAAGGGGCTCAAGAGCATGAGACACCTGGTTGATTGTCCTGATGACAGGGATCCCAAGGTGTGTGTGAAAGGTGGGGCTGGGGGGTGGAGAGACATGCCCACCCTCGGGGCTGACAGTGCCTGGCTGAAATCTGCCTTACCTAGGAGTTGTAGGTGGTCCTCTCTCGGTGGCCTGGCTTTAATCTCCACAAATTCTCCATTTGTGTATTCCCTGTAAACCACCTTCTTGTACTGAGAGCCGATCCAGTTTTCAGTGTGGTTCATAAATATGTCCCCATGTCTGCAAAGAAATCAAGGTCCTTAGAAGGCAGGAAGACCGAGAGTGTCTCTGTCTGCAGGGCTCTGGGGTGGTGCTCCCCACCCCAGCTGGTCTCCCCAGGAAGCCGGCCTTTGCAACCCCTCTGAGAACAGAGCTAGCAATGAGCATCTCAGAGCTCTTCATGTCCTCAACCTAGCATGGACCCATGGCCACCCTTGGAAACCGTCATTGTCACCGGTAGCGTGGCTCTACACTAGGCTAACCGTAGAGAATCCTAACGCACAACAGAGGCTGTGCTTCTCTGGCTGGTACTAGGTGAGCACACACACACCCTCCTCACAGAAAACACTCTCACACATACACACACACATGTGCACGCATGTGCCCTCCTCAACTCTAAAACCCTCCAGGTTCCATGACTACCATTCTTCCACTCTGAACCTTCCTCCCCCAACCAAGCCTGCGGGGTGGGTACTGTAAACGTACAAATGCATAGCTCTTGTTATTTTCATGTTCTAGTCACCCCACCAAACAGTGGGTTTTGTGTGTACCTGTTTGAGGACATTTTAGCAGATGTCAAGGTGTGCTAACACTGACCTCAGCTCACAGCGGTGTACTCAGCCTGAAGGAAACCGCTCCAATTCTTTTATCCTCTCCATAAACATATCCCAGCCCTGTTGTGCTTGGGAATCTGAGACAGGGCTTCCACACCCCTGCTCTTCCCAACAGTGGACCCCATAAAGCACACAAAAGCACACACATGCGGAATGAAACAGGCCGAGAGCACTTGTGCATGACGGCAGAGCTGAAACAGGACTCCGAGATCTGCTTCAGGAGCCACTGGCTGTGGATGTGTGCACTGAGCCTCTGGTGTTTTCACAGCTCTTCAGATATCTTCACATTTTCACGGGAACCTCAAGGGTTTCTGAGTGGTTTGAGAATACTCTGGGGTCGCCCTCCCTTCCAACGTGTCCCCTGGGCCTTCCTGGAGAAGTGGCCTTTTACACCACTCTGGGAGTGGGGCATGCCAAACAGACTTTAACAAGTTGGCACACTTGTAAATGTGAAGCGTGTGAATATTAAGGACAAGCTCTATGTGTCTGTCACCGAGATAAATCACAAAAGATGGAGAAGAAAACTCAGACACAGCTGGGTGTCATGGCACAACTTTAATCCCATCTGCTTGGGGGCGGGGCTGAGGCAGAGGATGGCTAGTTCAAGACCAGACCGGGCTACGCAGTGAGATTGTTCCCAAGAAAACAAAAATCACTTTCACTTCCAAACAGGGTGAGTGTAATGTCCTTCCACATCTCCCAAATCAGCCATCTGTGTTCTAAGGCAAGAACAGTGCTGCATGGCTCTCCCTCCACCTACACAGCCTCCTTTCTACTCTCCTCTCTGCACACAGAGTGCTCCCCAGCTCCAAGGCTGACCCTCTCTTCCTCATGGGAAACCTCTCAGTGACCCTCTCTGCAAACCTTCTCAGCTTGGCTCAGGCCCTGCACTATCTGTTTTCCCTACGTTCTGAACCTGACTGGCTGTCCCTTCCCACCACCAGACACTCTGTCATCCTAAACATTGGCTCTCTTGATCGCGGTTAGCCCTCCACCCATCCTATCCTTGTGTATGCTAGTTGCTCTGTCGAGAACTAGTCCCCTCTTCTTGCACTGCCTTATTCCACATCTCATTTCAAAGACTGCTTCCTCCAGGAGCCTCCCCCACCATCCCTGCCTCCAGATGGGACTGTGTGTTCCACTGTGAGTTCTCACTAAAGCTCTCCTCTGTTAGAGATTGTGTCCCTCCCTGCTTGTTCCAGAGTTATCCTTGGGGACCACGTATTCAGTGTGGGAAAGCCCCAGTCTTTGCCCCACACGGTTTCACCAGCATTTTGCACAGAGGATATTCAATAGATGCATACAATAGCACCTCTACCCTGACTACACTTATCGCAAGAGGAGAGAGTCTACTTTTACAGTCAGTGGGTTTTAGCTGAGCTTGTGACCAGCACAGACCCCGCTTGCTATTTCCCAGCTCTCCTCTGCTGCAAAAGGCAGCAAAAATCGCTGTATGAGAACTTTGTCAAAGCTTGATGCTGGGAAGGTGCTGCCTGAATGAGTCAAGTGTTCTGTGAGTCCATCATGACGAATTGCCTATAAAAGTTTTAGCAGATGCCTGGTATATAATTATTGTTCAGTAGATGTTCATTATGGTGACTCCTGGGATTGCTAAATTATACACACACTGGTCTTCAACTCAAGGGTGCTAGCACCATAACTTCATTTTTTTAACAATTTAATCTACTTTTTTTTCAGACTTCCTCTTTTTGCACAAATCTGATGTGAAGTTGTGCTGATGGGTCCATGTGTCACCTTTCTGGAATTTTTATGCCTTCCCAGCACACTCTAAAGAAACCCCCAATGGGTCATTGGAAAGGGTAGAAGGGGAAGGGGAGGAAGGAAGGGGAGTGGAGAAAAATGTCTAGCTCAAAAAAGAAAAGAAAAGAAAAAGAAAAAAAAGAAGAAAAAAAAAGAAAAAAGAAAGAAACCCCTAATGAAGAAATTCAGATACTGAGAGGGTCTATGCTGATCCAGACAACAGTAATAAATGTCTCTGAGAAGACTTGTGCCAGGAACGGGGTCAAAAATAACAGCCTTGGGGCAAAATCAGATGTGTAAGCCAGAGGTGTGCCCAGATACACCTGCGAGCTTCTCCAGAGGCTGAGGCAGGGCGTCAGAAATTGAATTCCAACCTGGGTAACTCAATGAGCTCGGGTCTCTAACAAGCAGCTGCTGATCTCAGTGGTAGAGTGCTTATGTAGCATGCAGGAGTCTCAGTTTGATCCCCAGGACTAAAAACAACCATAGGCAGAAAAGCTGGGATGGAGACAACCTGGTCTCTCGGTTCCTATCATTGGAGACACTGTGGCTACGCACCTCAAGGGCATTCACATGCCCTCGTGTGTGGGGTCAGAGGAGGATGACTTTTGGGAGCTGGTTATCCCCTCCTCTATGGGATGTGGAGACTGAACACAGGTCATCAGGCTTGGACAGCAAGCTCCTTACCTACTGAGCCATTTTGCTGTCCCTGGGCTTCATATAAACTGATAAAAAAAACACCACAGAATTTGGTACACTTTGAATGTGTGGCGGTGTCCGTACCCCACTCACTTTAATTGGCTTATGGTCAATAACCAGAGCAGTGGGAAATTAATTCATTTTATCCATCTTTCCCACCAGCAGTCTCTTGTTTTTCTATGCCTTCAGCCCAGAGTCCCAGAGTCGCAGAGCTAGAAGCTAGACTTCCTTGCTCATTCAGGTCGACTGGTGCTTCAAACATAAGTTTGAAGACTGTGGTAACTAACAGCACCCTCTTAGTGAAACGATTGCTTTAGAAATGGCCAAGTTAGTTTTCATTTTCCACAGAAAATGTTCCATCAGTGTTTAACTTGGATCGGCAACACAAGCTGTCCCAAAGAAACATGTCTAGATTAGCAAATTATTTGTGAATAATTGAGTAGATTTTAAATGCTCCTGCCCTCAGGGCAAAACTTCTCCATAGTCACTTTGATTTTTTTTCCCCATTACAGCTGCTCTTACCCAAAACAATGGCTGGCAAGTGAGAAAAGAAACTGAAGTGTTGAGCTTCAGGAAAACAATGCTAGAGGTGTCGGTGTACTGCAGACACGAAGGGTTTGTAGGCGGTCGGAGGTAATGAGAGCCTGGGATAGATGCTAAGAGCAGGAGAGACCATGTGTTATGTCGGAGAGAAGCGATTTTCCCTGGGACATCTGCATTCAGCTCCTGCTCTGCCAAAGGTTACCTGGATGCCCTGTTCTTCCGGCCGAGGCTCCCTCATCTCTGTGCCAGGGCAGCAGGAAGTGGTGGAGCAGACGTGGTAAGGTTGGGGAAGTCGGCACTCTGTGCTGGATGCCTTCCGGGTGCCCAGAGACCCAAGTGTGCCCCAAGGAACTTGGTCCCGAGCTCCAGAGTAAGAACAGTGGGGAACCAAGACCTTAGTGTGGCTTGAGTACAGCCCATGCTTCAACAAGTGATCCTGGCTGTGGTCACTCCAACAAAGGGGTCAGTCTTGCTGATTTTCTAGGTAGCTTGGAAATCTGCTCTTCCTACCCTGACTCAGGAATCTCTCTCAAGGCAATAGCCTTAGATCAACCTTGGATGTTCCCATCTGGATCCATGTTTGCCAGAAGCATTTCTGCTGCTCCCCTCCCCTGTACTCCTGGGTCTACAGCGGCCTTTCTTCTCACCTGGATTCTACACACCTTCTCTCCCTCATCTGGTTAATTTTTCTTCCCTGTCCACTATTGCTGCGGGTCCCACTTTTCCTCTGAGCACGCCCATCTGCATTCTCATTCAAAAGTCTATCGAGGGGCTGGAGAGATGGTTAAGAGCATTGCCTGCTCTTCCAAAGGTCCTGAGTTNCATACACACAGGCAGAATATTGTATACATAATAAATAAATATTTTTTTAAAAAAATGTCTATCCATCCACCCGTGCACCTATCCATCCATCCGTTCATCCATCCTCCTCAGTCATGAAGCAGACCAATCTAGGGGACTAGGAGAGAGAGGCACAGGAACCCACTTGTGTCCTCAGGGTGGCCTCTGGCCTGCTTTCAGGTGAGGAGACAGAAGTCTCGCTAATTTTCTGCACTCATAAAGAATAGTCTCTGCCTGCAGAACTGTGCCCAGAAAGCCCGGCCGCTTGGTTTCCACAGGTGCTAAGGCCCACAGAGCATGCGCATTCCCACCGAAGAGCCGTGGCTTCGCCCATGGTACCTTTCCCCTCCTGCGTCCAAGTGCTGCTTTTCGAACTCCCAGTTTTTGTTAGGGGCATAATCCCATTCTACCTCTTCAGAGGCGATGAAAAAGGTTCTTAGCATCCCGTAGGGTGGCTCAGAAGGGTCCCTGTTGCCACAGCTGCTGACCTCATAGATCTGACCCATGCCTCTCACGAAATGGTGCAAGGTGGAACAGAACACCTTGAAAATACCTGGAGGAGAAAAGGCTTGGCATGGTGCCCACGACTTGATATTTCTGGTGGTGGTGATCTTACCAAATTTACACATCTTATCCCAACACCAGTAACCAGGAATGCAGACATTTAGAATACCAACCTCACAGTATTTTTTTACAGCATACCTCATGAGGAATAAATTACTTTGACTATAATATTTTTGAGGGAAAATACTACTTAAAACTTATTTGTAGTTGGGAAAAATCAGAATATTGTTACCGAGAAAGGACTTCTCTGGACCATTCCTGTTGTACACACCTGCTTACAGTCGCTTCTGAAAAACTACTGATCCTTATGACTCTCAGCCCAGCCCAGTTTATAGAGAACTCATTACCTATGAGATGAAAGACCTAGACAACGTTCAAATTAGGCCATGGTTAGGATTCTGCCCTGAAGGATTTCGTGAATTATAAAGCAAGTAGGCATGAAAGTCAAATGGATTACTCCATTACAGCCTTGAGCCAGGGAGGGCTCGTGTATCTCATGATGGGTGGAACAGAGGAAGAAAGGAAATGATCAACTGTAGTTCTCTATGGAATACCTGCTATGATGTCTGGCTGAGATTTATGTAATTTAAAAACTGAAGTTCTAGACATGGTGGCATCTGAGATGTGTGTATGTGTGTATTTAGAATATACATACATTCAAATTAAACTCACCATACAATTGTGTGAAATGAAATCATTGATATTAACTATCAATAAAATTGTTGGATCAATCTTCCCATTCTCTAACAGACTGTTCTTAGAGGCAACTGATTGGCTGTCTATAATTACCTACAGCATACAGAGAGAGCTCTGCTCAGGCTTCACAGGTAGCTGTTGTCTAAATAATGACTGTCATTTCTGGATGAGCAGAGTTGGTTAGTTCAGTGGGTCCATTTCACCCACTTTTAACAGAATCCCAATAAAGCATAGTAAATACAAAAGGTATTATTAGTGTTATAGACAGTAGGAACATCTTTTTAAAACCATAGAGAAGACACCTGGGAAAGACCTCTCTCCCCATAGAGAAGACACCTGGGAAAGACCTCTCTCCCCATAGAGAAGACACCTGGGAAAGACTTCTCTCTCCACCATAGAGAAGACACCCAGGAAAGACTTCTCTCTATGCCATAGGGAAGACACCTGGGAGAGACCTCTCTCTACACCATAGAGAGGACACCCAGGAAAGACCTCTCTCTACACCATAGAGAAGACACCCGGGAAAGACCTCTCTCTACACCATAGAGAAGACACCTGGGAAAGACCTCTCTCTACACCATAGAGAAGACACCCAGGAAAGACCTCTCTCTACACCACAGAGAAGACACCTGGGAAAGACCTCTCTCTACATGGACTTTTATCCCGACAGAACACAATCAAGAGTTCATTATGGCTTCTCAACAATGGAGCCATTAAATTCTCCAGGAGCGAAGGAAAACAGTGTGAGCTGCTATCTACTGTCTGCTCTACCCACGCCTCTCTGTTTCTGTCTCTGTTTCTGACCCCCCCCGTGTGTGTGTGTGTGTGTGTGTGTGTGTGTGTAAGAATGCACGTGCAGGATGTGGTAGTTTGAAAGAAAATGGCCCCATAGGTAGTGGCACTATTAGGAGGTGTGGCCTTGTTGGAGGAAATGTGTCACTGTGGGGATGGGCTTTGAGGTCTCTTTTGGTCAAGCTACTTTCAGTGTGGCACACAGCTTCTCCTGCTGTCTGCAGATTAAGATGCAGAACTACCAGCTCCCTCTCTGCCTTATGTCTGCCATGTTTCCTGCCAAGACGATAATGGACTAAACCTCTGAAACTGTAAGCCACCCCAACTAAGTATTTTCCTTTATAAAAGTTGCCTTGGTCCTGGTGTCTCTTCCTAGCAATAGGAACCCTAAGACAGAGGCCAAAGGACCACCTGGACTGTCTTTTCTTGGGAACCATCTACCTCAGTTTTGAAACAAAGTCTTTCATTGGCTGAGACGCAACAATTAGGCGAGGCTGTCCAACCAGCGAGCCTCAGGAATGTCCCTGTTCCCACTGCTGAAGCACGAGGGATCAGTACATACGGTTTACCTGCATGGTCCGGCTGCATGAATGCCGTGGTGGCCATGTGGGGAAACAGAGCCAGGGAGTCACGATGAGTCCCTCGTAGGTGGATGGTGTTGCCTTGAAAATAAACTCCGTGCATGTCTGTGTCGGTGCCCATTCCAATCAAGTGCCAAGAAACTCTGTCCTTCTTGCACATGCTTAGTCCTGGCTGGCTGCCATACATGTAGCCATTGATAGCTACATGGAAGGAGGAAGACAGTGAGCGCCTATTGTGGAATATTAGGTTAACATGTGTTACATTCATTTGTGCTGTGGAACATTGTTTAATGATGCAAAGATATGATGCATTCTTTTATGTTGTGTTTGTTTAACTCTATAAAGCTGTGTTACTTTGGCTGCCTAAACACCTGATTGGTCTAATAGAGAGTTGAATGGCCAACAAGCCAATAGCTAGGCAGAAGACGGATAGGTGGGGCTGCCAGGCAGAGAGAATAAATAGGAGGAGAAATCTAGACTTGAAAAAGAAGAGGGAGGAACGAGAAAAGGAGGAGGGGAGGACGCCAGGGGCCACGCAGCCACTCAGCCACAGAGTAGGAAGGAAAAAAGATATATAGAGCAAAGAAAGGTAAAAATCCCAGAGGCAAAACGTAGTTAAAGAGAAAAGGGATAATTTAAACTAGAAAAGCTAGCTAGAAACAAGCCAAGCTAAGGTCAGGCATTCATAAGTAAGAATAAGTCTCCATGTATTTATTTGGGAGCTGGGTGTCAGGTCTCCAACTAGTAAAGCCAACTACGAGGGCCCATTGTAATCGTGTAACCATATTGAAAACACTATCTCCCAAAGCAATTATCAATGGGTTTGAGGAAGAATTACAAGCATATGAACAGTACATAAGATCCTTGTTACTAGAGGATGAATGTTACTAGAAAAAAGAACCACATGGTGTCTAGAATTAACAACAAATCTGAAAATATACTAAATTTATAAAATTTAGCAATACATATTCTAAGACAGTAATCACTAAGGTATATGGTTGTTTTCTGTGGGTCTGTTTGTTCTTATGGCAAAACTGCCTGGTAGCATACTGGAAAACCTTTCAGTTAACATTCTATTTGTGTATGTTGGAAGAGCATCCTTCCTATAAGAATGTCATTTGAGGGGACTGGAGTGATGGCTCAGTGGTTAAGAGCACCAGTTGCTCCTCCAGAGGACCCAGGTTCAATTCTCAGCACCCACAGGGTGATACAAACATCTGTAATTCTAGACCCAGGGAATCTGACTCCCTCTTCTGCCTTCCATAGGCCACATGGTGCATAAGCAAACATGAAGGCAAAACATCCACTTACATGATAAAATATTTTTCAAAAAAAATATCAATTGACTTCCCCATCTTCTCATATTCCTCTAGAAAAAATTCTTGATATAAAAATTATTTTCTTTGAGGTCCTTATCCTGTTATCTTTGCCAAGTGACTGCGTCCATTATTGACGTATTGAATTCAATTAATTTAATTGAGAGACTCATTTGTCAATGACTTTACATTTGCTTCTAGAATAAGTTATCAGATGTTCATTTACAGAGTTCCCAGATCCTGAGGAACTAGAAGCGTTTCAGTAAATTGGCATTGCCTTTGCAGATATGACCAGTGGGCAGATTTGGGGTGTTAGGAAGAGCTGTGTTTCTGGAAGGTTAGGACTTGAGTAAGGAAGCTTGTGTCTAATGGTCACTTGTGTACCCTGGTGAGATAGTGAGAGGTCTTCTCACATAACCTTGTGTATAAAATGTGTCTGTTGTTTGAACCGGCGAAGCTCACCAAGTGTGCTTAAATTTAGAATTGCTAGTGAAAGAAGCCCCAGGGCTTCTAAAAGGAACATATTTTTAAAGAGGCATTCATAATACTTTCACCAGTAAACTATCTAAACCTTGTCTACAAAATTTGAAAGAGTATTACCATAAAGTTGGGTACTAAGCAATCTAGCCCGTAAATGAGTTGGAAGAGAATCTTTTCTGACACTAGACATGGATTTAATGTTTCTGTTTCTAGACCTTTCATTCATTCATCAAATACCGTTTGAATACAGCTTATGAAACACACACAGCTCATGGCAGAGCACCATACAAAGCCCTTAATCCTTAGTGGTTTTTTTGGGGGGGAGGCTCCTTTCTCGGCCATACACACACGATTGGAACTAGAACCCAGCATATAGCTGATGCGAAATTTGAGCCTAGAAACCTTGCTTTCTCTGAAGTGTGGTTTTTGATGACGTGTGAACATGACGGTCACGTGGTCCAAGCACCCTGAGGCTGGATTTGATGTGGCCCATCAGCTGTGTTACATGCCAAGCATCTCTGGGGATACCTTTCTTTTAAAGTTTGGCTTTCCTCGGCAGCATGACCGGGTCCTTATCATAGCTTAGTCCCTCCCTTTGATGATCAACTGAAATAATATAATGATGCATGCCTGTCATCCCAGCGCTTAGGAGGTGGAGGCAGAGGGATCATGTTCAGTGTTGGAACCCAGTCTAGGATACAAAAGCTCCTGTCTCACAAACCAGCAAACAAACCAACAAACATCAGAAACAAATTCCGTGTCCAGTTATAGAAAAACTATCCTGGAAGCTAATCCTGAAGGTCATTGCTCCCAAGGTGTCTCTGTTGGGTCTGAGCATCAGGCAATATGGGAGCCTGTGACCTGATTGCTGTGGGTTATTGGAACACTGGGCTTTGGGAACTTCCTGAGCTACGGAGGGACCGGAGAGCCTATTCGTGCATTCTTCTTTATTGTTCTGAAAGGTGGTGGAAATGTTGTGCTTGGAGCAGCCATGGGAGGCCCCACAGCCGCACACACACTGAAATGTTAAGGTATGCTAGCAAGCTGCTTGCTTGGATGCTTCTGGTGTCTGCCCTCTTGTTTGGCTGCATGAGGCACCTGGCTGAGGCGGATAGAATCCTCTGTTAGTCACAATCACTGGAGGCTTGCCATGGTGATATAAAAAGAGTTAAGTCATTTCTCCTGAATTAAGATGAGGTGTTTGAGGAATTTAATCCTGCAGCAGTCGCTCATCGTAATTGACTACAAATACTCGGAGCACTCACTCTCCTTGTCTCCTGCTAAGGGCAGCATGAGGCCTGAGAACTGTCAGACTCACGGCATCTCTGGGAGCTCGTGAAGCTGACGGCATGAAATGATTTACCTCCTGACCACGACACCAAAGTTAGGCTGACGGCGTGAAATGATTTACCTCCTGACCACGACACCAAAGTTAGGCAGCTGGGTGGACTCAGCACACTTCCCAGCATGCCTCAGCATTTCGTACCGTGCATCCTATTGGACTTCACAAACTCCTTGTCTTCTTTGTCGACACTGAAGGGGCGCCACGTAAACTTCTGGATGTTTTCATCGAGATACCTGCTGAGATTCTCATCAAAGACTGTGAACAGCAGGTAAAATTCCTTGTCTATTCCTTTCTAGAGAAAATAAAGAAACAAAGACGTACAATGTACAGCTTGAATAGTCCTAAAATTCACACAAAATGGGTGTGCACATTAGCCATAGGCCCACCCGTCATCTCGTAAGTCGGGACTCTGAGTGGCTGTTGCTGTCCTCGTGTCTAACGTGTGCTATGCAAACCTTTCCCTATCCTTACCGCACAGCGATCCTTCGCCATGGTATCTGGTTGCCTCTCTCCATCACGTTACGGAAACCCAATGGCCCCTTCCTACCCAACTGCTCTTCCTGTAGTCTACACATTTCTACCAGTGTGTGCTGAGGAGAGAGAGCACATGAGGGGGAGGAAGAGGAAGAGGGAAGAAGTGGGGAGGAAGGAACGGGACAGATGTGGAACTGGGCGTTTAATTGACTGGCTGTGCAGAGGGCAGTGATGGTCAGAATCAACCTTAGATCAGCTGACCGCAGTCTGTGACCCCCCTTCAGCTCTGGGAGAGGTGGTGACTGACAGACTGGAAGGAAACCCTCCTCCCTAAGCCCCTCCCTCAGCCCTAGCTCTATAGATTAGGCTGGCCTTGAGCTCAGAGAGATTCACTTGCCTCTGCCTCCAAAATGCTGGGATTAAAGGTGTGTGCGACCACTACCCAGTGTTACAAATGATTTTACCTTGGGCCAAGTGGTTTTATTTATTAACTAAACATCAGGTATTTTACTGTTTTTTTTCTTGTTGTCTGTTTTTAATCAATCTTGAGTAAGTAGTCCTACTATGATTAATATTTGACTGAGCAACATTCTTTGAAGACTATGAGGAATTGTCAAAGTGTTCATTGAGTAGATGCAACGGAAAAAAAAAGAAAGAAAGAGAATCAGAACTACTTTACAAGTACTTTCTGTCTCTTAATCTCTTTGACTCAGGACTTGCCCAACAGTGATAAGCAGGCTAGCGTACTTGGGATAGGAATGCTTCCAAATCCCCAATTCTAATGACCTTAGATTTACTAGATGTAGTTCCTTGAGTATCACTCAGTGTCTCCTTGGGCCTCTGTTTCTTCACCTTTGAAATGCAAACCACCACACAGTGCTGTCTTCTGTTGCTGTTGAGGCACAGGGCACTCAGTCACTTTATTTCCCAGCACACCTTTCTAAAGTTGCTTCCTCATAGAGACAACTGACAATCCAAGACAGACCAAGAGTTTTCTGTCCTAGATAAACAGTCCTTGAGCCCGTGTAAGAGGCCTATACAATGCCAGACACTGTATTAAGATACAGCACTTAAGTGAATTAGCCTGCTGTTTCTGACTGGGAGGTAATTGGTGAAATGTGTGGTTGAGTGAGCCGATTTTTCACTTTTCATAAGTGAGTTTAAATTGTGTAACTGCAACTTGGAACCCTAGGTTTGGCCCTGTCCATCCATACATCCACCCAAACCCTGGAGCAGGGTCATACAAGAAGCTGTCTATGTGCCTTCTCTTCCTTTCAGCCACCATGATTGATTTCCAGTGACTTACAGCAACCCTCACCTTTGACACAGTCTAGAATCACCTGGAGGTTCTGATTGGATTCTGATTGGTGTGGAGTGGTTGGATAAAGGAAGCCAGAAATGCTCATGGATGTGGCCAAGTTAGAGACCTCACTCAGCAAGAAGGTTCCCAATCACACACCCTTACAGATGTTGAAGAGTCAAGAATTAATGCAACAGACAGCTAAGAATGCCAACCAAATGTCAACCACACCACAAACAGAAATGCTAAGATCTTGGGTCATGGTCTTAATTTTTCAAAAATTAAACAAGCCCTCATAACCATAGAAGTCAATTTTAGAAGGCAATGCTTTGTCACCGGACATTGCTGCTTAATTTCCAGCTACACTGCCACTCCTTCCATCTACTGCTCTGGGAAGAGTATGGTGACACTGGTGGCCTACCTGTGTCCCATCAGCATTGAGGGCACCCTTTTTACAGACCAGCAAAGGTCCCACAAGCCCAGCACTAGTGTCCTTGATTGGCTGGACTGCTGAGAAGTAAAGATAGGTCAGGCAGGGGGGATCTTCATCTGTCGGGCTGACACTCTCCGGCACTGTCCACCTGTAGGTGAAGGTTTCGCCTGGCTTGACATGAGCCCCTGGTTTCAGAAATCCTGAGGATACAAATGAAACAATTTGACAAGCCAAGAACATTAAACTTGCCATGCTGGGTCTCAGCCCTGTGATTGTAAAATATGATGACATATTTTACAAAAGGAAGGTTTTTTTTATTCTTAGAAATTATACCCTGAGAACCCCCTGGACCTCAGATGCTATTTTATGAGATAAACACTGAAATCAAAGTGTTTCCTTCTTTGCAGGTTGTGTTCTATTTTGCTTTCATACCATGCTTAGCCAGCCAGTTTTAAACGAATGATAGTGTTCCATTCACACAATTAAACACAAGTCTGTAAGATAGCACCAAATAACATATATATAATGTGTCAAATATATCATACTCAGTCCTACAGAAGACACCTGAGAAATTCAGCAAGAAACCTATCTTTGCGGGCTGGAGAGAAGGCTCAGCAGCAAGAGCACATACTGCTCTTGCAGAGGACCTAAGATCAGTGCTCAGCACCCATATCAGGTGGCTCACAAGAGCCTGTAACTCCAGTTCCAGGAGATCTAACACCTTCAGATATCAGTAGAGACCTGCATAAACACAGACACACACACAGACACACACACACATACACACACAAGAATTTAAAAATAAATCATCAAAACAGAACACCTGGGAGACAAATGTAGCAAACAAATCAAGCTACAAAAGCCAGAGTTCCTGAGCAAGTGTCCAGGGTTCAGGGCTGCTAAACAGGCAGCCTAGGCTGAAACTAAGATTGCAAATCCGCACTTAGCTCTCTCTCTCGGTGCTGTCAAGCGCACACTGGTCTCTCTGACGTGGACAAGGCTACACATTTACTCTGCATCTGACTTTTGCTCTTCAAAAAGTTGCCCAGTGAGTTTTCTGAATAGAAAAGTGGAAAATGTAAACAATTCTCCCTGTCTACTGTGTTTTCTGTGAACTGACCCCACCTCAGTGACCCTGAGTATCTGGGACTGGGGAGCAGAGGGCAGACGGGGTGGGATAAGCTCAGAAGTTCTGCTGCAGGAGGTAGGGTGAATCTGAGAGAGCACCTCCCTCCTCCGTTCTGTTTCAACTTTTCACCATCACCATAAAGTCTGCTCTCCACTGACATGGCTTCATTCTAGATCGCAAGGACTTATCCCAGGCAGCCATGATGTCTAGTGCAGAGATGGGAGGTGTACCAAAAATCCTGGCATATCAGCAATGCAAGAATGGTTCCCACTGCCTCTCATGGGTGCAGAGAGCCTGTACTCCTGCTCTTTGAGGGACGGAGGCTGTAGATGTTGGCTCACAATACTGATTTTTTTCCACAATACTGATTTTTTTCCACAATACTGATTTTTTTCCACAATACTGATTTCTTATAAATATCTGCTCGTGGATTGGACAGAGACCATGTGTGGAATGGCCAACAAAATGGTGAGGCCAGATTTTTTCCCCTCAGCTCTTACAGCAGAATTTCCTGCAACGTGCAGTAGATGCACTCTCCATGTGGGGAACTGGAGGAGACTGTGGATCAGTCCCTTTGTCACTGAGAGAAAGGAAAGAAATGAACATCTTTCTAGGAGATGACTGGGCTGAACTGAGCCCCAAATGCTCTCAGTCCTCTCAAAGCCTTGTGAGGTTGATGTTAGGATGTGCAATTGATCAGCAAGAGGAACAACATTCACTCTTGGAAATGGGAAAAGAAGGGACTAGGAATATGAACCAAACATGTTTCTTTTTTGTGTAGATGATGGGTATACTCGTTCATGTGGGAGATGTAATGTGGGTGTATTCATTGGGAGGTCAGAGGCCAACTTTGCACACCTTCCTCAATCACTCTCCACCTTACTCTTTGAGATAGAGTCTCTCACGGAACACAGAGCTGACTGACTTCTACACTGATCATCCACAAGCTTCAGGGAGCTTTACACACACACACGCACACACACACACACACATTCACCAATGCTGGGGTTATAGACATGCTCCATACTGCTCCCAGCTTTTGCATGGGTGCTTGGGATCCAAACTCAGGCCTCCATGCTTGCACAGTAAGCGCTCTACCTGCTGAGTCACCCCCAGCACCTCTGTCTCCTTCCTAACCCTTCCCTCACACATCCTGTGTCCTGGGTAGCTGGGTGGAGACTTACCATCTATATTCGGAGCTGCGTCCGACGCCTTGTCATAGAACACACCATGGGGTAAAATGCTGTAGACCTTGTCAGCTTTGTTGGCAAAGGTCACTAGCAGGGTGTCACCCACCTCTGCCTTGATGACTGGACCTGGGAAGACAAAGAAGAGGATGAAAAGAAACAGGAGAAACAAATCAGAGTATTCTGAAGTGATGTCTACTCCGAGGTGAATATACCCCTCAACATCAGAATGCATATCCTGTACCAAGGATTCCAAGATGGTCGTGGGTCTCAGAGGGCATCTTTCTTCTACTGAAGGTGGCATCAACATATTCCGTGTATCGAGCCTTCCAATATCGTCCTCCTATTCTGTTTTCAGCTTGTGTGAAGTACACTGCAGAGTCACTGTGAAAAGACGTGGGACTCTGAGAATCTATCCAGATTCATCTCCCAGATGCACTCATCATGGAAACTCATTTTGCATCTGTTCTAGGGGATCGGCCACCCTCTTCTGGCCTCCACAGGCACCAGGCTTGCACGTGGTGCACAAACATGCATATAGGAAAAATACCTATATACATAAAATACAATTATTTTTTATCAACTTGAAAAATACTGTGCCCAGAGACTGAAAACTAGAGAGGGGAAGGTTTCACTTAAGAGGCAACACTGGACTTGGGCTTCGAAGAAACAGTGGACAGGGAGGAAAAGGATGGAGAGGCTGTGCAGCTTACACAAGCGTCCCATCAGACCCCACGGCTTATCTCTGTAGAGTCGCCTTATCCCCTGAAACTGCTCCACATGGGCAATGGCTGTCTGTTCTGTGCTGCAGTTTCTCAGATGGCCCTGACCGCCATTGTTTGCACTTAAGACGTTCTCAGGAAATGCCTGGTACACAAATGAGTGAGTGAATGAGTGAGCATGTTGATGAGTGAGTGAATGAGAGAGTGAACAAGTGAGTGAATGAGCGAGTGTGTTATGAATGAGACAGTGAATGAGTAAATGAGCAAGCGTGTTAATAAATGAGTGAGTGAATGACAGAGTGAACGAGTGAATGAATGAGCGTGTTAGTGAATGAGTGAATGAGTGAACATATTAATGAATGAGTGAGTGAATGAGTGAGCATGTTAATGAATGAGACAGTGAAGGAGTGATAAATAAATAGCACTTTGGATAAATGAATCTGAGTGAGTGAATGAATAGTTGAATGAGTGAGCAAATGAATGAGTTAGTGAACGAGTGAGCATGTTAATTAACGAGTGAGTAAACAAGTGAGCATGTTAATGAATGAATGAATGAGTGAGTGTGTTAATGAATGAGTAAACGAGTGAGCGTGTTAATGAATGAGTGAACGAGTGAGCATGTTAATGAACGAGTGAGTGAACGAGTGAGCATGTTAATGAACGAGCAGATGATGAATGGATAAGTGAATGAATTGTGAGTAAATGAATGAGTGATAAATGAATATCACTTCGGATAAATGAATCAGTGAGTCAATGAATCTATGAGTGAGTGAATGAATGAGTAATTGAATGAGAGAGCGAATGGGTGTTTCTAGAGTTTTGATCTAACCAATAATCACAAATCACTACTTTCCCATTTCTCAGCAGCCTGTGCCTTTCTGAACAGAAGCAGAGCAGGAGTGGATGGCGGAAGCATAGATAATTAATTTATTTTTTAATTAATAAAATAAATTTAATTAAATAAATTAATTTTTAAAATGAGGATTCTACAAGCTATGACATCATAATGTCTGCCATCGGAAACACAGTGAGATAGACCATAGGGAAAAGTCTATTACACACCTCTCTGGAGAGGAATAGAAACACCAGCAGAGTTCTTACCTGCCAGATGCATTCAGGGGAAACCCGGTGAACTTATCATAGCCTTGGGGAGCATAATCCCAAAGGACCTTTTCGGCAGCTATGAAGTAGTGTCTCTGCTGACCCTGCATCTTCGGGTGAGGAACATTACTTCTGCAGTTACCCACGTCGTACTGGCCCAGCATACCAGCTGCGGACGGAGAAAACACAGGCCTAGGCATGGATAAGATGCTCAGGAGAAACTCACAGAGCTGACTTTGTCAGCATTTGAAACTTTTATACAGAAAACTGGATGACAAACAGCGTTAACAAGAAAGGATAAATGGTGTGGGGGAGTTTTTAATACATTTAAATGCAACGAATATTAACAAATTAAAGTTAATTATTTTAAACATAAAAAAGTAAATCCCCAGTAGATAATGGGCAGGGGACAGAATTGGGTTCTTCAGTAAACAAATGGAAAAGTTTCTGTCTTAACTGTACTTATGCAGCACCGTCGATAGAACTGATAGCATCTAAGTCTCACAATTCCCAGGGCTGTCAGACGGGTGGAGGGCAGACATGCTCGCATGCTGTGGGTGGGTGAGTAACAGTGTCTGGTAGGGAATTAAGCAGTGTGTATCTGAAGCTTTAAAAAAAAAATCCAACTCTGACCCAAGAATTCTAAATCCAGGATAAGAAGACAAACCTGTAACTCATTACAGCAAAAAGGAGAGAAAGCAGAAGTGTTAAGCGGCAGAGCAGCGGTGAGGCCAGCTGTGGACCTGTGACGCTGGAGGCATCAACACTGATGAAGTCCCTGTGCTCATTCACACAGAAACATGGCCAGAAAATGCTGATGTGTAGGAAAGTAGCTGCAGGGAAGTGGAAATAGAGCAGCTTTATTTCACAAAGTATAGAGCTATCTCTAGATGGGGCCATTGGTTATAAAACTCAAATTACAGGAGCTGGAGAGAGGGCTCGGTAGTTGAGAGCACTTGCTGCTCTTGCAGAGGACCCAGGTCTGGTTCCCAGCACCCATCTGTGACCATCTGTGGCTCACAGCTGCCAATAACTCCAGTTGCAAGGTGTCCAACTCCCTTTTCTGGCCTCTGTGAACATTTTATGCACAAAGTTCACATGAATACATGCAGGCAAAACTTATACACATAAAATAGGAATAATCTTTTTTAAAAAGATAATAGCATAAATTTATGCTTCATGATAATATTTTCTGAGGGAATTGGCAATTCAATAAATATTTTATATTGGTCACTGTATAAATACCCATTTGTGGCTACAACTGCCAGCTAGACCAAGCTGCCATATTAGTTTCAAATGGCAATTGTTGTCTTGGTTTAGATCTAAATTTGGAATTCATACATGAGAGAGTTTCTTCCAAAATTTAAGAGTGTGTGCAACATTAAGAGTAGGAACCTGGGGACTAGAAAGATGGCTCAGCAGGTAAGTGTACTAACTGCTCTTGCAGAGGACCCAGGTTCAATTCCCAGCACCAACATGGTAGCTCACAGCCATCTTTAACTCCCATTCCAGAGGATATCGCCACCCCTTCTGACCTCTGTTGGCACCAGATACACACATGGTACACGACATGCATGCAAGCAAACTCTCATATACATAAAAATAAAAATAAAATAAATCTAAAACTAATTTTTAAAAGAAGAATAGGAACCTGTCTTGTCCATCTGGTCTTTCCATACTATTGTCCAGAACTTATTAACTGGGCTGAGTTTAGCTGGAATAACCCAGCCAACTGACACCAGAACCAGCTGCAGAAGGGTAACAGGAATAAGAAAGTGTTATCAACATCACCCAAATATCAGGACTCTATCTATTAGCATCTGCGTGCGGTAGTACCATCCACATTCAACCAGACTTTATTCATCTGGGTCTATGTTGCTGGCATCTATTTTTCTTCCTGTTTTCACCATCTAAGAACAGGTCCTTTGTGCAGTGTAACTCTGCTACTGGTCCCTGGCTGATGCAATGGCCAGAGTTTCCCCCATGGGGTATATTCTGCATGTGTATGGTGATCATCCCAAGTCACTGGACTGACCACAGCAAAGCCCCAGAGTGCCTGGGGGTGTAGATGTCACACCTGGTGCAGACATCCTGTCAGCTTCTCAACCTGGCCATTTAAGTCCCTTCCTGCAGGGTCATCTGCCTTCCTAGTCTCTCTTACGGTCCTTTGTCACAAACCTCACAGGAAGTAAAACATACTGTGGGTTGTCTCAAGGAACCAAGACCAGGACAGCCAGCAAGTACATAAGTCAACTTTTTTTTTCTTTTTAGAATCTGCCTACACTGAGCACAGAACGGTATCTGCCAATGGATTTTTGTCTCAATATAAAGAATGTTCTACCAGAGCAGTGCAGAGCTGAGCTGACATAGCACTTACGATGATCAGGAGGAAACTCAAGAACTGGGTGGGGATGATGCCTGAGCACACAGGACTATCATTTTCAGTTGCTGTGGCCTTTCCTCCCTCCATCCATTCATTCCCTCCCCACACATCTAGGCTCAGGAGTTCACTCCCCAGGAGCCCTGCAGACTGCTCTACCGGAGCACACAGCACACCCATTGGGAGTTCATGTTGTCACTCTGGGCACTCTGTAAGTATCTAAGTTCCTGTAAAGTTTCAGATTATTCTTAGGGACATTATTAATAATGTAGGGGGTGCTAAACAAATGCACACTGTGTTTTTGAAGACACTCCATAGTCAAGTAGATGCAATGAATGTGGGAATCTACTCTAGAGCACAGTGACAAAGTGAACTGCCCATGCCAAGCCTCTCCACACAGTCTCCATTTTTTACCTTGCAGATGGTCACTGACTTGGCAGGTTATCATCCATTTCCCTGGATTCTCCACTATCATCTCCGTGGTGAGGAAGGTGGCTGGGAACAGGTTGACAACATCTGCCCGGTGCCCTCTGGTGATGAAGGTGTTACCATAAAAATAGATGGAATGGATGTCTATCTCATTCCCCATCCCAAACAGGTGCCAGGACACAGATTCACCAACACACATCTCGGGCTCGGGGAAGTTTCCAAAAAGGAATCCATTGAGGGCTGCAAACACAAACACACCGGTGGAAGACACTCCCCTACAGACGTGATCAGGACCGAAGCCTTGGCAACATACTCACCAGCAAGGCTGGACAGTCAGTGTGGGTCATTGCTATAATGTTTTCCTGCAGCAATCTCCAACCTGGAAAAGTCTCACTACTCATGGTGTGAGAATCAGTGACTGAGCACTCAGCCCCAAATGGGGCATCTGCATCAACCCTGCCCTGAAAAGTCTCAGGAAACATTATGACGAAGGGGTTGGAAAGAGCTTAAGAGTAGCGGGCTAGGGAAGGCTGCTGTGGAGTGCTGGCTTCTTCATGTGGTGTGGCTGCCGCCCTCATGACCTTATGGCATCTGTGGTTACCTGGACAAGATGAAGCCAGTTAAAAATCCCAGCATATAGAAGGGAGGGACTCGGGAGTGTCTGAGGCATAACTGGCAGTTGGTGGGTGCTGAGGGATGGAAAGTCACTTTTCTTTGGAAGTATAGTCATTGATAGGTTGGCCATAGCCCACTGGGTGGCCATGGCATGCTCAGGCACATATGGGCAGTATCAGTTGGTCTCAGTAGGTTAAAAATAATAATAAAAAACCCCCAAGATTTAAAATGAAGTTATGAGGCCGGGACAGAGATGTGACAGAGGCCTTTGGAGCAGTAAGTAGGGGAATTACAATCAAGATACACTGTATACGTGTATGCAAATTTCAAAGAATAAATTAAAGTATTATTTTGGGGGCTAGAGAAATGGTTCAGCATTTAGGAGCACTTCTGGCCTCCTCGGGCACCAAGCACAGACATGCATGCAGGCAAAATACATACACATTAAAAAAACAAAAACTATTGTTCCTAACATGGTAATGGCTCAGACAACATCATTTATTCTAAGTCATTTTAGTGAATTTAAATTAATTGATCGATAAACTTTATATTGATTTAACACCTTTTATAGATCAGTTTCTCTTCCAGTTTTTTCTTCTTTACTTGGCGTGTCTCCTTTGCTAGGATTAACTGTTCTCAGACTCCTACTTCTTCACACAGGCTGCTTCTAAAAGTCAGTTAGTTTTGCTTACACAATTCATTTCTTTGTGGGGTGGATTTCACTACAGAAGAATAAGTCCTGAATGGTGGGGGAGGGGCTGCATAGGTAGCTGAGTCTTGAACTTTTTGATTTTCTACAATGTTTGGGGTCTCATCCCCAAGTTCTGAAGAACAGAGATAAAACTGGTCCTGGCAATGATTTCTACTTAAGTCCTGTTTTCATGGCTTCCTGTTCTTTTCTTCTCCTCCCTTTCCTTCCCTCCTAAAACATTTGCCAAGCACCGCTGCATACAAGATTGATGAAAAGTCACCACAGAGAAGATGGATGGCATGTTATACAGAGAGAATGTGTGTACTGACGTGGTCCTGCCTGACTGTGTGTTAGAAGCAGAGGCAGTCGAATGGAAATGCATTGACTGTGGGCCTTCTTGTCTAGGCTCTCTCCGGCAGATCTCTGGTACAGATCCCCTGGCCTCAGTCTTGACTCAGACTCTGACCCTATTACATACTGCAGCTCCTTTCTTTTACAACTGAGTGTACACAAGTCTGGTGTATAGCGAGTGCTTACTAAGTCTTGATGATTTAAAGAATGCCCAGGAACCAACAAATTCACAAGTATGCATTTAAACTCCAGGCACAGCATAGTTCTGAGAATTTCACAAAGGCTTGGAAGATAGTTGCTAGATAAGCAGAGAGTTGTTATGTGGTGAGATTTTATTCTCCCTTCTGACAGCCTAAATCCACCCATCCTCTGGGCTTACCTCGGTGCTCAGTCCCTTCCTGATTATAAGGTTCCCTTCTGTTTTCTGTACTGTCTTCTCAGTACAATGTAGCACTTGTCTACTTAGTGTAGCTGATGTACCTGGCCTTGTCCTGCCTCAGATCATTGGGATTCAAGGTGTGCTGAATCTTATGTCACTTTCAAACCCCTGTCTTCCCAATCTACAGCATCTCGCAGAATGAGGTCCAGGTTTCCATCTGTCTTGCTTCCCTCAAGTGCCTCATCATGCAGAAGCCCCGCTGTGCATCTGAGCTCATGGCAAACACTCACCATGCATCTTATTGCTCCTCTGAAAAACAGCGTCAGTCTTATAAACGGAATTCGGGTCAGTGCAGAAATGCTTGATGTTTTCATCCAGGTACCAGCTCTGGTTCTCATCCACAAGAGTGAACATGATAACAAACTCTCGGTCCACATCAGTCCTCATCCCTGAGTATCTGTTCAGTACACCTTCCAGGAATACCAGAAGAGTGAAGGAAAAGCAATTAGACATCAACTAAACCCAAGTGAGGCATCTCTCCTGCACACAGTGTCCAGTGAGTTTGATAGGGGTAAATCTGAATAACCCACATCCTACAACATGAAAGCAGAAGCCAGCTCTAGCAAATGAGAGAACTGTAGAAGAGTCCCAAGGCTTGAGCAATGTGGACTTGGAGGCCTGGCTGCTCCCTGAGGAACAACTATAGATAGCACAGACACACATGGAATCAACAAGAGCAAACTGAAGGTATCGCTGGTCATTGGCTACATTATTCGCTCTCTTACATGTAGTTGATGGAATTTTATTTTTATTAAACAGAACTCTGCCATGATTTGCAACAAGCGTCTGAACTGTCTGTTCTGCTATAGTGTCAGCATGACTTTCCACGTGGCCTAAAGAAAGAATAGTGGAAGACACACATCCTATTTGAAGCAAGGAAGGTAGCAAAGCAAGACCTGAATCTTATGCACACTTTCAACACCCCCCCATTTCCTAGGAAGAAGCTTTTGGGGGTGGGGAGACTGCCTACCTTCCTTACACACCAGCAGGGGTCCAATTAGCCCAGAGCAGATATCCTTAGGGGCATCGATGTGCGAGTGGTACACCCAGGTCAGGCAGTTGGCATCTGCTGGGGCGGGTGCGTATTCTTCTCTCACCGGCCAGACATAGGTGTAGTTCTGGCCAGGGGGGACCATGTCATCATCCTTGTTCTTTCCAGATGTCCCATCTGGGTATAAAGCTCCTTTCAACCAAAAGAAAAGATGCTATTAAAACCCAGAGAGTTGACACTACAGCAGATACGGCAGAACTTTCAAGTTGAATGTAAATGAGTTTCAGTGTATTTGCTGTGAAACTTGAGGAAGCCTGCCACGTTCTTAGTGCCCTGGTTTCAGCCGGCAAAGCCAGAATGCTGAGGTCTACACCCACAAAGACAGGAGAGCTCAGCGAGGAGATGTGTACTGATCACTTCTCCCAGAAACACAGACTTCCGAATAAAGATGGTGATGATCCTGCTGCACCGGTCCGAAGGGGTTCAGGTCTCCTCACTCGCCATTTTCTTGAGACGAAACAGTCAAGCAGTGAGGAAATAATAAGCACCACTTGGGGACTTATTACAGATTCATCCCCCTTGTGGGTGGCACAAGAGATGAGAAAGGGGGGTTAGTGTTCTCCTGGCTTCCAAAGATATTACCATCTTGTGGGACAGAGTGGGATTTGTATTATGAACACATGCTCAGCTAGAGAATAAAGCAAAGTACTGCAAAGAATGTAATTTTGGATGATTTTGAAGGCTGTGTCTTTGAAGCTGAACATATCAAAGTCCAAGAAAACAGAACATTCTATACACATGTAGACATAAAAATTGTTAGCAAAGCATCAGCAGACCAATATTTAGACATTTAAGACATTTACTATTACATGAACAAATAAGATTTATCCTCGTGATGCTTCGGGAGCTCCTTCCACTCCTTCAGCCAATAGCCTCTGAGATACCAGCCCACTGGGGCTTGGTATCTTTCACTTTAAAAAAGCTGCAGCAGCCGTCCACTCTCTTGCTTCGGTCTCTGCTCCTGGCTACCAGACGCTTTTCCTGGTCGTGCAGAGGGCTGCTGTCTAGGACGGTGATCTGTAAGGTTTTCCCTTTAAATAAATAACCCTTTTATTAATCATAATTCCAAACTGGTGTGGGATTGTTTTGTGACTTACTCCTTTACGTGATATCAAAGTTGCAAATCGATTAATGGAACATATAGATGATTCAAGGGCAAGTATCGTAGTTGCCTCAAAAGAAAGAGAAATTAATCCAATGGCATCCAGGACTCCCCTGAAAAACTCTCAGCCACCTGGGAGTAGAAGACTTCTTCCTCAACTCAATAAAGGCAACTAAGAAAACTCCACAGCCGACATCAAGCTTATGGAAAAGCAACCGCTTTCTTTCAAAAACTGAGAACAAGATGAGAATGCCCACTCTTGACACTACTATCATTAAATATTATCCCCAAGTTTTCCTAGTATAATAAGGAAAAGAAAATTAAATCCATATAGGTTGTCAAGAAAAGGGTTAAATTGTCTTTATTTATGATGATGCTGCATTTTCAAGTTACAGGGAACAGTTAAACCAGAGAAGGAAGACCCACGCCCAATACACAACATTAACTCTGTTTCTAGACACGACCAAGAAACCATCCAAAAGAAAAGAAAAAGAAAATAGAAAAGAAAGAGAAAGAAGAAAGAAAAAGAACGAACGAACGAACGAACGAAAGAAAGGAGAAAAGACATATCCAAGACAATTGTTTCCCTAAAGCCCTGTCAGCAAACAGGACGCTTAACAAGAGGCCCTCTCAGTGTGGACTCAGAACTGAAGACCCTGCTGGGAGTCAAAGGAACTCCCAACTCCTGCTCATTTCTGTGTACCATCAAGACATCAAGTAACTATTTCCCATTTCATAAGGGCCTTTTTATTTATGTATTTATTTATTTTTAAATTAAAATTATTTTAAAATAAAAAATATTTATTTTTAAATTAACTTAAATTATTAAAAATAAATTTAATTTTTTTAAAATTAAAGTAAAATTAAATAAAATTTTAAATTGTGACATTCACATACACACATTGTTCTTATTAGTCCTCCACTCTGTTCCCTGTCCCCATCCTGTCTTCTATTGTCCTCGTCCCCCCTCCAGAGTGCTCCCCTCTGCCTTCTGAACCCAGATTCCATCATCCTCTTTTTTCTCTAGATCTGCTAAGGTCTCTTCTTCCCTCTTTTGTTCCCTTTCCTAGGTTTACAGTCCACACCCCCTACACACACAGGTACATACACACATGGAATAAATCTCACTTAGTCATGGGATGTTCAATATCTTAAATATATTGCTGGATCTGCCTAGGATCCACATATGAAATTGTGGGAAAACATGAAGAATTTGTCTTTCAGAATCTGGCTTATTTTACTTAACATGGTGATGTCCAGTTGCATCTGTTTTCCCGCAAATAGTATAATTTCATTTTTCTTTACCAAATCAGATCCAATTATTTAATTTAGCATTTTCCTTGTCTCTTCACCTGTTGGTGGTCATCTAGGCTGTTTCTGTGTCTTAAATTTTGTGTAATTCTTTTTTTTAGGTTTATTTATTATACATACAACATTCCTTCCATGTGTGCCTGCAGGCCAGAAGAGNACCTCTGGAAGAGCAGCCAGTGCTCTTAACCGCTGAGCCATCTCTCCAGCCCGTGTGTAATTCTTTTTAAAGGAAAGATGGTGCTTTCTCCTTCATTGATCAATAAGTTTGTGTAATCTCCATAAAAATTACCTTAGCTGCCTTGCTTAAATGAAAAGTATATACAATAACCAAAAACTCTTTAAAAGAAGAATAAAGCTGAAGGAGTCATAATAGTATTCATTTTAAATTTTACTGTAAATACTCAATAAGCAAGAAAGTATACCTGAGTGGTAGAGGAACACACCTTTAATCCCAGAACTTGGGAGGTAGAAGCAGATGGATCTCTGAGTTCGAGGCCAGCCTGGTCCACAGAGCAAGTTCCAGGACAGTCAGGATTACACAGAGAAACCCTGCCTCAAAAAATCCAACAAAAAGGAAGGAAGGAAGGAAGGAAGGAAGGAAGGAAGGAAGGAAGGAAGG
>LOJH01011904.1:0-26057 GCA_001685095.1 Ellobius talpinus
AAAGGCAATATACAGCAAACCAACAGCCAACATCAAATTAAATGGAGAGAAACTCAAATTAGGAACAAGACAAGGCTGTCCACTCTCTCGACATCTATCAATATAGTACTTGAAGTTCTAGCTAGAAAAATAAGATGAGAGAGGGAGAGGGAGAGAGGGAGGGAGAGAGAGAGAGAGACCAAGAGATATAAACAGGAAAAAGAAGTCAAACTTTCACTATTTGTAAACACTTTTAGGAATGTAACAGGATATAAGATTAACTCAAAAAACAAAACAAAAACAAAAAACCAGTAGCCCTCCTACATACAGATGAAAAACAGACTGAAAAAGAAATTAGAGAAACATCATCCTTTACAATGGACACAAAGAACATAAAGTATTTTGGGGTAACTCTAACCAAACAAGTGAAAGACCTGTAATGACAAGAACTTTAAATCTTTGAAGCAGAAATCAAAGAAGACATCAGAAAATGGAAAGCTCTCCCATGTTCTTGGAAAGGTAGGATTAACATAGAAAAAAATGGCAATCTTACCTAAAGCAATCTACAGATCCAATGTAATACCCAACAAAATCCCAGCAAAATTCTTCACAGACCTTGAAAGAATAATATTCAACTTCATATGGAAAAACAAAAAACCAGGATAGCCAAAACAATCCTGTATAATAAAGGAACTTCTGGAGGCATCACATTCCCTGACTTCAAACTCTATATAGAGCTACAGTAATGAAAACAGCTTGGTACTGGAATAAAAACAGACAGGAGAACTAATGGAATTGAATTGAAGACCGACCTGGATATCAACCATACACCTATGAACACCTGACTTTTGACAAAAAGCTAAAATTATAAAATGGAAAAAAGAAAGCATCTTCAACAAAAGATGCTGCCATAACTGGATGTCAACATGTAGAAGAAAGCAAATGGATCCATATCTATTGCCCTGTACAAAATTCAAATGGATCAAAGACCTCAACATAAAACCAACCACACTGAATGAACATCATAGAAGATAAAGTGAGAAGTAGCCTAGAACGGATAGGCATAGGAGGCTACTTCCTAAATATAACACTAGTAGCATCGACAGTGAGAGAAAAAATTAATAAGTAGGACCTCCTGAAACTGAGAAGCTTCTGTAAACCAAAGGACATGGTCAACAAGACAAAATGGCAGCGTACAGAAAAGATTTTTACCAACCCCACATAGGACAGAGGACTGATCTCCAAAATAAGCAAAGAACTCAAGAAACTAGACATCAAAACAACAAATAATCCAATAAAAAATGGGGTACAGACCTAAAAAGAAAATTCTCAATAGAGGAATCTCAAATGGCTGAAAAACACTTAAGGAAATGCTCAACATCCTTAGCCATGAGAAAAATGCAAATCAAAACAACTCTGATAAACCATTTTACACCTGTCAGAATGGTCAAGTTCAAAAACACTGATGACAACTTATGCTGGAGTTAGGGGAACACTCCCCCATTGCTGGTAGGAGTGCAAACTTTAATGGGAAGCTTGCCATCAATGGGAAGGCCATCACCATCTTCCAGGAGCGAGATCCTGCCAACATCAAATGGGGTGATGCCAGTGCCAAGTATGTTGTGGAGTCTACTGGTGTCTTCACCACCATGGAGAAATCTGGGGCCCACTTGAAGGGTGGGCCAAAGGGTCATCATCTCCGCACCTTCTGCAGATGCCCCCATGTTTGTGATGTGTGTGAACCATGACAAGTATGATAATTCCCTCAAGATTGTCAGCAATGCTTCCTGCACCACCAACTGTTTAGCCCCCTTGGCCAAGGTCATCCATGACAATTTTGGCATTGTGGAAGGACTCTATGCCATAACAGCCACCCAGAAGACTGTGGATGGCCCCCTGGGAAGCTGTAGCGTGATGGCTGTGGGGCTGCCCAAAACATCATCCCTGCATCCACTGGTGCTGCCAAGGCTGTGGGCAAAGTCATCCCAGAGCTGAACGGGAAGTTCACGGGCATGGCCTTCCGTGTTCCTACCCCCAATGTGTCCATTGTGGATCTGACATGCCGCCTGGAGAAAGCTGCCAAGTATGAAGACATCAAGAAGGTGGNTCCACTGGTGCTGCCAAGGCTGTGGGCAAAGTCATCCCAGAGCTGAACGGGAAGTTCACGGGCATGGCCTTCCGTGTTCCTACCCCCAATGTGTCCATTGTGGATCTGACATGCCGCCTGGAGAAAGCTGCCAAGTATGAAGACATCAAGAAGGTGGTGAAGCAGGCATCTGAGGGCCCACTAAAGGGCATCCTGGGCTACACTGAGGACCAGGTTGTGTCCTGTGACTTTAACAGTGACTCCCATCCACTCTTCCACCTTCAATGCTGGGGCTGGCATTGCTCTCAATGACAATTTTGTAAAGCTCATTTCCTGGTATGACAATGAATTCAGCTATAGCAACAGAGTGGTGAACCTCATGGCCTAGATGGCCTCCAAGGAGTAAGAAGCCGGCCCTGGACCACCCATCCCAGCAAGGACACCGCAAGAGAGAGGCCCTCAGCTCCTGAGCAGTCCCTGTCCTAACTCAACCTTGACACTGAGTGTCTCCCCCAGTTTCCATCCCAGACTCGCAGATAGCAGGAGGGGCTTAGGGAGCCCTACTCTCTTGAGGACCATCAATAAAGTTCACTGCACCCATTAAAAAAAAAAAGAATCAATCTCCCCAAGTCCCAGCAATACCGCTCTTAGCCATATACCCAAAGGATGTTCATCATACCACAAGGACATTTACTCAACCATGTTCATAGCAGCATTATTCATAACAGGACCTGAAAACAACCTAGATACTTGACCAAAGACTAGATAAGGAAAATGTAGTACATTTACACACTGGAGTTCTACTCAGCAGTAAAAATAATGACATCTTGAAATTTGCAGGCAAATGGGCAGAACTAGAAAAATACATTCTGAGTAAGGTAATCCAGACTCAGAGAGACAAATACAACATGGACTCACTTATAAGTGGCTTTTATAAAGCCATAAAGCAAAGAATAACCAGCCTATAGACCACAATCCCAGAAAACCTAGACAACAAAGAGGACTAAGAGAGACACACATGGATCTACATAATAAGGAGAAAAAGACAAGATCTCCTGAATAAATTGGGGGGGGCAAAGAGGAAAGGTGGAAGGGGAGAGGGGAGGAAGGAAGAAGAGTGGGGAAAAAATGTATAGCTCAATTAAAAATACACACACACACTGAAGAAGACTTCCATAAGGTAGCAGCAAGAACACTGGTGTGCATGCAGAAAGCTGCCTTTAATCCCATGGCAGGCCTCTTTACCTCTGTAGGATAAAACTGCTAACCCAAAAAGATGAATTAGAATCTTGAACTTCAGACTAGGCCTACCAAACTTCTTGCTATCAGACAGCTCTGACTGCACCATTGGAAGGCCACAGAGAAGGCACTTCTAGGTTATGATTAACAACGGGAAAAAAAAGAATGACTACAAAGAACCAATTATTACACAAGAGAGGCAGGGGAGAGCTCAGTAGGGAGAATGGTCACCTTGCAGCTATGAGGATCTGAGTTCAATCCTTAGAATCCATCTTTAAAACAAAATCTGGGTGTGGTGGTATGTGCTTATAATCCCAGTTCTGGGGAGGAGGACAGATGGAGTCCCTGCCGTTTGCTGACCAGCCAACCCAATGCTGACCAGCCAACCCAAAAGCCTACTTGTAAATTCTAGGCCAAGTGTGAGACCCTGTTTCAAAAAAACAAGGAGGAAGGCTTTTGATGAATGACACCTGCGGCTGTCCTCCAACCTCCACCCTCACATGTGCACACATGTACCTGGGCATACATACAACACACACATAAGAATAATCAGAAGCATAATTCTGATCTAGGATTCCTGAAATTGAGACAATTACAATAGTAGGGTGATGGGAGTGCTCAGCTAGAAGCAGCCCTCATTTGAGAAGTGTAGTAGGAGGAGAGCAGGCCCTTTGTTCCGTTCTGCCTAGCTAGCTTATACCCAAAATAATCACACAGAAATTGTATTCATTTAAACACTACCTGGCCAATTATCTCTAGCCTCTTATTGGCTAACTCTCACAACTTGCTTTAGCCCATTTCTAATAATTTGTATATTACCACAAGGTCGCAGCTTACCGGGAAAGATTCTAACCAGCGTCAGTCTCAGGCAGGAGAATCATGGCANCCTGGCCAATTATCTCTAGCCTCTTATTGGCTAACTCTCACAACTTGCTTTAGCCCATTTCTAATAATTTGTATATTACCACAAGGTCGCAGCTTACCGGGAAAGATTCTAACCAGCGTCAGTCTCAGGCAGGAGAATCATGGCATCTGCCTGTCTCTGCTTTCTTCCTCACAGCATTCTGTTCTGTCTTCCCCATCTACCTGAGTTCTGCCCTATCAACTAGGCCAAGGCAGTTTCTTTAATAACCAATAAAAGCAACACAAATACAGAAGGACCTCCTACACCAGAGAAGGACTATTACATGCCTAATACCATAGCAGGATTTATATAGAACTCACTTCTGCCTTGCTGCAACCCTATGCAGTTATGCTTGTATTATAGATTAGGAGTTGAAGATGCTTCAAGGTAGAGGCTCCCCTCAAGGTCACAGAGCTAGTTAGGGAATGGCAGTTAGTTACACAACCCATATTTGTTGGATCCCCAAACCAGTATTCCCCTCAATGGTCCTGGGAAATGCAGTGGTATAAGAAGACATGGAGCTTGGGGAAACTGGGAGGTAAGCATTAATAAAGGCCAACAGCTGGTGACCACAGGAGTCTCAGACTTGAAAGGTGTACAAAGCCGTCAGGCAGGTCATCAGCGACTAAGCATCCCCAAGAAGGAACAGCCACTCACTTGCAGTTACTATAAAAACGTTTATAAGCTGAAGAATACATTCAAAATTGGGCGAGTTGAGTGGCTGTGTGTCATGATGTGATTGTTCACAAATGTTGCTCATATTTTCTTTCTTGTTCTAAGCTTTGTTTTTGTTCTTGACATTCTTGTTGAAAGAGGAAAAAAACAACAAACTATGCGGGAAACGCTTCCAAAATAAATAAAAGAGAATTTTGCTTATGCTTTATAATTTTACAAGTGTCTAAGAAACTTAAAGAGAAAGACCATGGCGCAGCAGAGGCAGTAATGTGCTTCAGCACATGCTGTAGAAATGAAGTCGGAAGGCAGAGATGTCCCACAGCTGAGTCCACTGTACTGTCTTGTGCTTTCTGGATTTGGTCTTTTGTAATTATTGAGATGCTTTACTCTCCTAACCTCTAAGTTTATCATCTAGATTCTAGCATACTGAGTATGTGATCCCACTTCTACTTTTTCGAGACAGGATCTCACTATGTAACTCCGGCTGTCCTGGTACTCATTATGTGCACCAGGCTGGCCTCTAACTCCCAGAGATCTACCTGCCTCTGTCTCCTAAGTGCTGTGATTAAAGGTGTGCATCACCATGCCTGGCTCTGAACATGCAATTTTAAAAGACCCAAATCATTATTTTATAGAGATACCGATATGCTTGAAATTTGACATAAAAGTCTAAGAAAAATTTAGGAGTTAGAGAGATGACTTAGCCATCAAGACCATGTAGTACTTTCGCAGAGAACAGGAGTTTGACATTAAAGTTGGGTGGCTCACAGATGCCTGCTTCCAGGTACCTGGCGCCCTCTTCTGGCACCCACAGGTACTCCACTCACATGCACAAACTCACATACAGATACACACATACATACCATCATAATTGAAAATCAAAACCAAAATCTGAAAAGAGGGAACTTTCCCATGAATTCATTATTCTTAAGCCTGACTCACCTCTGTCAGAGAGAGGAGGAGACAAGGTTACCACAGTGCCTGACAGACGAACTTACTAGGGAAAGGTGGGAAGACAGCTACAGCATGAGGTTGCCTGTGCTTCCTTCATCACCTAGAGTTAAGAACATACTCACCATAAAAAGTGAGGTATCCAAAGAGTGCAGACACATAGTAGAGCAGGAAGCTTAAAGCAATTGCTGTATTGGTCACATTCTGCATTCTCTTCTTTGAGGGGCTGAAACACAAAAACGGTAGACATTGATAAAGCCAGGGATCCGAATCCTGTCTGAAGAAACAAGTATCTCCCAAGCCAGTCAGGACTCTTTGGACAGCCATGAGTTCATCAAAGATTACACATTAGAATTCATAAGTGGACACTCAGGCAAAGATGGCGTCACTGGCATCAATCCCAGTGAGGGCAGAATTAGCTCTTGGCTGCCTTGTCTGCTTCCTAACCAATGTTTAGAATCACGAAAATAGAGGAGGATTCCTAAGTGAGAACGCAATCCAATCCGCAAGCCCCAGAGATAATGCACATTCCCAGCGTTCTACAGTACCTTTGAAGCTCACAGTAAATGGGCAATATTGAGGTGTGGCAGAGAAATGAAAAAGCCATGGTTGGTACGGCGTAAATACTCTGAAAACAATTTTAGAAGACAAAATTATTAGAAGACAAAAGCCACTCCATTTTGCTACTTGGTTATTTTTTTTGGTTTAATTACATTTTAAAAAATTTTGTATATGTGTGTGTCCACACACCCATGCCGCTAAACACTTGTAGAGGTCAGAGGAAAACTTTGGGAGCCAGTACTCTCCTTTTACCATGAGTGCAGGGTCAGGTGATTGGGCCTGGTGGCCCAACAATACAACTGAGCCACCTTGCCAGCCCCAAAATAAAGTTCTCTTTAAAAAAACAACTTGGTCGAATTTATTTCATCTTTTATGAATGATCTCTTTATAAGACTTTTGAGGGGGTGGGGGAGGAGCTCTACAGTCACCAGCAAACACTGGAACTTACAGGTAGATGGCTTATTTATTCTGACCTGAGCAGTTTCTGGCTGGTCCCTAATACCATGTTGCTTTATTACAACCAATACCTTCTACATTATTTGGATAAGATAAAAAATAATTCATATAAGACATAAGTAGCTACATTTAAAGACATCTTATTATAATTTCCAGTCATTATTAAGGTATGTACAATTTAAATACATCTTATTATCCCAAGCAGCAATAACTCCAATGCTTTTGTTTCTGCTTTTACTTATTCAGTGCAAGCAAGTACTAAAAATAGAAACCACATCTTGTACTGCCAGAATCCTTCACCAAGATCTTTTTTAATGAACACAAAGATCATTAATTCTAGACCTGAAAAACTTCTTGGGATCCCATGCAATACATAAACCTAAAGTTTCTTTAAAAATTATTATTAGAATATTTAACAAGAGCCAGAGAAAACTAGTAAGCCAAAGTTACCCTCTAAATTACTCTCTTTAACAAATGGATGGCAATGATTTCTCTTTTCTGGTCTAAAAATATTTCCCCTTAGCCGGCTTTAGGCTCTTCACCAAAAGAACTTCCAGATGAGGAACTACGTTGGGATAGAGTACCTAGGAAGTCGTGTTCCTTGAAGCTGCCTTAGGGGAATGAGAGTTTAAGTCACACATTCTCTGTTTCATATATTGCTCCGTTTCCTAGCTTGTCAACTACCCTACCTAGATCTTTAAGGCCTGTGGAGGGCTTTGCCGTGTGAAAGATGTGGTGACCTCCCTTGTGAGGCTGGAGAGCCATTTCTTAGTTAAAAACTAGGGATACATCGGAAAGTTCTGCACCAAGGACTAACCACATTAGCATTCTATTCTAATAAAGCTGGGCACTGAGTAGGAAAGCCTAGCGCCTGGGGCCTACAAAACAACAAAGCAGGGACCATGCAGACAGCGATTCCTGTTTCTCTGCTCAGGCTCAGAGAGTCTTCCAGGCAATTCCAGGATCCTACAGCTCTCTCAGAGCAGGCATGGGACTTGGTCTGTTGGTCTCTGCTCTGAGCATCATAAATCTCCCCTTGGAATGCTTGTTCAGAAGGAGTACTCAACTGCTGGTCCAATGATGAGGCTGTTTAGCTAGAGACCAAAGTCCTACTCACAGGGGAGAAGTTTTTGATATAATTGGCGATTTAGCTTTACAAGTCCAGAGCGCAACAGGAAAACCGTACCCACAGAGGACCTTACTGGCCAGACCAGACATTTGGTAAATCTGTTCTTTTAGGCAAAGGCCCATTTAAAACAGGCTCCATTTAAAGGCACGCCAAAAGAAAGAAAAGAAAAAGGCGGCTGCTTCATAATGGGCCACCCTGTGTTAAATAATATTATTCTTCTGGTAGGCAATCCTATACTTAGCACTTTCATGAAAATTAATTAGTTACAGGTATAAAGACCTGAGAGACCCTGTTACACAAATCTCTTAAAACTTGAAATGTGAAAAATCAACCAAAAGTATCTGTTAATAAGTTACACACCTCTTTGGAGAAATGAAAGAGCTTTGGTTTACAGTCATCTGTAGCATTTGAAATCTGTTTAAGAGTATGGAGGGGAAAAGAGAAACCAATAGCTATTAAAAGTCAGAATACAGCAACAAATATGACGAATTTATTACTACACTTTCAAATCAGATCACTTCAAAGCACAGTTCTAAAACACAATGCAACCATAACTTTTTCATTAATTAGAAAAAATAATCATTGATCTCCCATTTCTTTTTTAGTTGAAAAATTAAAAATAAAAGAGCCTAAAAACTATCACCTGGAACACTCCATCGATGCAACTTAAGGCCACAGGACAAGGGATGGACCACTTTTTAATCACTATCTGGAAAAGTAAATACAATCACACTCAGATAATTTGTAGTAAAATTCATCTTAAGCTGATCTCAACCAGGACAACATTTTAAATGATGCTGAACAAGAGGCTAACAGATGAATCCCTGCTGCTCTGGTCTTCCCCAGAGAGAATGGGGTCACCTTTTAACATGTTCACTGGGTGGAGAGGGAGGGCACAGGGCACCTTACATTTGACATGGTGGAGGGATCTGGCTCATGAAAGACAGAGTGAGCTCTTGTGTCGATTTCCCGAAACTCCAACAGTTCCCTGGATTTTTTGCTTGCTTGTTTGTTTTTTAAAGTGCAACTCAAAAGCAAGTTTTCAATGACAATTGCACAGAATACGATTATCTGTCAGAAGCAGACAGGCCTAGCATAGTGAGCAGAGGAGCAGGGACTTCACTGCCGAGTGTGACCTGATGCACACCTATTTCATCCCTTGACGTTTTCAGGTTTGTGCTACTTTGGTCAGTGTAGCGAGAGCTGGCTAGAATGTGAGCGCAGAGCTAGGGGGCTTCAGCTGGTAAAAGTACATCTAAAAAATTACAGAGAAACCCAGAGGGATGGTGTTTCCCAGAAACATCAATGAAAGGTCCAGGACTTTGAGTCTTAATTGTGGCCATCCAGTCCCTAGAGCCGCAGTGGTGGCTGTGTCAACACTGCCATTGTGGCCCCTGTTGCAGGCACATAATTACTCTGTAAATATTTGCTGCAGGCTAAATCCCAGCATACAAAGGGGCAGAGAGAAGAAAGGAAGTATTTGTCTTTGCAGGAGACCAGTAAGTAAATACCATTCCTATTTGGAACTTATCTAGTTTGGGATTTTAACAAATTCAATCAAAATTTTATACAGTGATAAATCTAAAGAAAACACACACTTTTAGAATTAAGTTAAAGAGTGAACCTGAGTCACTTTTAATTTAAAATCTCACCCAAAACGGGTGGGTGGCTAAGGACCAACTGGGCATTTCTAGGTTACGTTTGCAATATAAAACCAGGCTTAACCATAAACACAAAAGAACAAAACCAGAACCAAGAGCTCATTATCCTTTTTTTCTGAAAAGTTTAAGTGATGGAGTGTGGGTGCGAGGGAAAGGAGCTGGTCTCTCTGTGCCCTGCCCTGCTGATGTCACTGCAAAGTCAGAGTCCTCCATTGGGGCCTCTTAGCACCGCTGAGCACAGACTTTGAGTGCAACGGAGCATCATTCCCTCTCTTTTTCCTCGGTCATCTGCTGCTTTAGAAGCCTTCAAGTCAAAATTCTTGCAAAAATTCTCCAAGATACAATATAGCCTATTTCATTTATTAGAGAGAATTATTATCAACTTAATTTTACACTAACACAAATTCCGTTATTACAGCTAATTTCTGTGCAAAGGGCCGTCCTGGTTTCAAAGCTGCATGGTGGGTTGAGGTGGTCAGAGATACAGAGAGGTGAGGATTGGGAGAGACCCACCAACAAGAGAGGAGAAAGTTCCAGGGTAAGAAGGTAATTCTGGGGGATGTGGAGACATAAAAAATGACCTTAGGCACTAGAAATACTTACTGCATTTGCACAAAAGGCCCTTCCCCCTCCTTCCCCCTCAAGCCTGCCCATCTCTGCAGCTCAGGGCCCACTTTAATTCTTTCCAAATCCCTTTACAGAGCTCTCAGCAGCCCCTCCCTCCTCTCGACTCTACTGACTTGTTTCAAGGTGACCAAAAAGGTAAGTTAAAAAAAGGATAAAAGCATCTGTTTGGCTATTTTGAGCCACTGCTAAATTGAGATTTATTTTTAAATTTAGATACTCTCGGGGAAAATTTATGCTAACTTTCTAATGAAAATCAGGATCTGGAGGAACACTAGTAGGGATGCACTGGTCTACAAGGCTTGAAGAGCCTAAGAAAGAATATAAAATGAAGAAAACATTTTCCGAACTGATTGTATAATGTAATATAAACATAGCAGACTTATACACGCATGTTCTAAAAATAATCAATGAACATGGCGGCACATGTTTTTAAAAATGTCACTTAGCTGAGCATGGTGGAGCACACCCTGAATCCCAGCCCTCGGGAGGCAGAGGCATGGGCACATGGATTTCTGTGAATGCTAGGCCAGCCTAGCCTACATAGTGAGGTCAGGCCAGCCAAGGTTACATAGGAAAACCCTCACACGCGCACACACACACACACACACACACACACCAAACAAAAACTAGAAACAGAACCAGTAATACATATGGCAACAAAAGACAGCAATAAACAAACAAACAAACCCAACATAATCTATAGTCTCACTGTAGATCAAATTTCAACTCTTCTCCCGAGTAGAAATCCAAGCAGATGATTTGTAGAACATCACGATAAACATAGGAAAATTATTTCCATATGACTACTGAAGCAGAAATCTGCATCGGATTAAAGAGTATCTACTATGACAGAAACAAAAACTCTAACAGACACATTGTATCAATACATTTCACCTGCGTTAAGCTATTGATTGTGAAAACTGAATTACTTCTACCTATGAAATGCTTGCCTTGTTGATTAACTATGAGGAGAAAATTCAGTATGTTACCTGCACTCATTTAAGAATCATACACTTCTATGTATGTGTGGGATACCTTCTAACCATTTAGATGTTTTTCAACAATTACCTTACGATGAAAATACTTACCGTTCCTCTCTAAATATAGAACCTAAAAAATACATGCTCAATTCATTATTTGAACGACACTGGAGTGGGTGGAGGGATAATTTTAATGTAGGTGAATTCAACAAAGAATCAAGCTCTGTTAACTATTTTCAGCCTTAAGAACATTTCTTATAATAAAATGTTTAGGAACAGTGAAATAAGAGTTACTTGTACATATTTTAGCTGTTTCATCCTGTGTCTCAGATGATTTAACCAAAGATAAATGCAATGCAGACATGATTGATGTGTATATACATAGTGGGTATGTGGTTGCATGTTTGTGTGTGTGGTGTGTATGTGGTTGTGATTGTGCTTTGTGTGTACATGTGTGTAGTGGTAGGTGGTTGTATACTGTGGGGCTGTGTGTGCACATGTGGAAGTCAACGTTGGGTGTCATTCTTCAGGAGCCATTCATCTTGCTTTCCGAGACAATCTCTCATTGGCCTGGAGTGTGCTGAGTGGGAGTAAGTCAGGGTGGCTGGCCAATGAAGCCCAGGAACCCACTCCCCCAGCACTGGGATCACAAGCGTATACCAACAAGCCCAGCTGTTCACACGGGTTCTGGGGACTGACGCAAGCCCTCATACTGGCAAGGCAAACACTATCAGCTGAACTATTGTCCCAGTCTGGAGCCTGTTGGACAGCTCTGGAATCTGGCTCTATAAAGTGCTTATGTATGACGTTTCCCCTTGATTCAATTTACTGGTAATTAAGTAACCTTAGAAAAAGGTTACTTAGAATATATATATTCTTGGCAAATTAAAAATGCTTAATCCTATGTAAGGTTTGACATTTAGATACTTACTATAGGATAAACTACAGTGCAAAGAAAAAAGTTTTTAAAAATGATATACAAGGACGCATCTGTCTTAGAAGAATTAAAAGGCCATAAATTAAAATTCTCTTTTATCCTTATGCTAAATTATTTTATAAATATAAAATAAGTTAAACCATCATCTGATATATAATAAAAACAAGCTAACTAAAAATACATTTTCTGCATATGAAAAAAAATTTATTGCCAATACTATGTTCACAAGAGCATTTTATGCTGAGTAAGCAGACTGGCTAGGACCCCATTCACATCCCTTCTACTTGGACCTTTGCAATCAAGTCTCAGAAACCATCGCTTCAGTAATGGAACAAAGCTTCAGGCAATGCTGTGTTAAACTGAATGCACAGGGCACAGGCCTATTGCTTCCCCAGAGTGCTAGGCTGTCCAGAGGTCTAGTCCACCTAGAGTCTTAACCCGAGGGCTGTGCATCCCTTTCTTCTAACCACAGAACACTAAATTTGAAATGCTACTTTAAGCTTCTTTAAAATGGACAAAATGAATAATCCTGTGACCGAAATTATTTTCAAAAACAAAACAGTGCTTTTAATAATATAAAATGGGCTCCTGTGCCCAGTACAAAGCAGCTAAAAGCTGTCATTAACACAGTTGCTTTTTTGTGATGAAATAGCAATGCATTGTATTTTAAACTTACCACAAGAGCAAAGAACACCATAAAGAAAAATGATAAACTGCTTGTGTAGCCAAGAAAGCCTGTAAAATACCAATAAAATAAAAAGCAATTTATAAGGCAAGTGACCCTGACTCACAAATAGAGCCACGCACCGTGGGCATGTTTTCTATTGCAGCTTGGTATCTGGGCCCCAGGCCCGTTTGTCACAGATCATTATGCAGCTCTGCACAGCAGAATGGGAACTGGCTTGCCACTGGCAGTGCACTGCAAGAGAAGGCTGCTCCTTAATGCCCTGGTGGGGCAGACAAAATGCTACCACAAGCCAAGTAATAAGTTAACTAGGCAGGGCTGAGGACGGAGCCACTGAAACCAGGCCAAGTTGAAAATGATTCGCAGCCGCCACTCTTCTAGAGACACGGTGCTGTGGCGCTCAGAAGCCTCTTACTCGCTCCTCCCTCCCCTCAAACACATATCCTGTGTTCTTCCACAGACTCACCTATCCTGGGGAGCAGCGAAAGAGGGAACACGACGCCAACACAGATGATGAGCAGCAGCGCCTGTCCATCAAGATACCAAGACCTATTAGGAAAGACACTCTGTGTTAGGTACAGGACACGGGACTCACTCACATCTATTCGAACACCACGAAAAACCTACTTTTTCTGTTAAATGTTCTTAAGAAAACCTTTTATTGTTTATTTACTTATTTGTTTGTGCACTGGTGTTTTGCCTGTGTGAAGATGTCAGACCCCTGGAACTAGATAGAGTTATCAGTAATTGTGAGCTGCCACGTGGGTGCTGGGAATTGAACCTGAGTCCTCTGGAAGAGAACCCAGTGATCTTAACCCCTGAGCCATCTCTCCACTTCCTCCACAGAAAATCTTTTATCGTTAATCATGAATATGCATTTAGGAAATATACTAAAATAACGTTGTTATAACGTTGATATAACGTTGTAGTCTCAGGAGTTGGGAGGCAAAGGCAAGATCAAAAATTTGAGGCCAGGGTACATAGTGAGAACTTATCTCAAAATAACACCTAAACCAAAACAAACACACAAAAATGCCCAAGGAGATGCCATTTTTCATTTATCAAATTAACAAAAACTTAAAAACAAGATAACAGTTCATGCTGGTGAGGAGTGCTGAGGTATGCCAAGCATGGCTTTTCCATGCTAAACCTGTATTAATTACTCCATGAAAAGCAATTTGGCAAAAGATACTAAGAGACTTCATGTGATTATGCCTTACAACACTTACAAAATACTATTAAAAACAAAGAAACACCAGCAATAGTTACAGAGACTTTTATCAAATAATATTTATTGAGAACCTTTAAAATAATGAAAACCTAAAACATAAAATGTCGTAAAAACTGAAAACAAACAAACATCTAATACTACAAACTGGAAAAACAAGTACAGTGAACGTGTGTGTAGTACGATTGTTTTGAGGAAAAATACAGATGTTATTAAAAATGGACAGGAACTTCATAGTTTCTCGGTGATAAAGAGTCATTTTTTAACTCTTCATTCTTTTCTACATTTCTCCAGAGTTTCAGAAGGGGTATGAATTACCAGCTTAAAACACTAAACTTTTCTTTAAAAGACAGTAAAATACTGAATGAGAATGGTTAGCGAGTAGTGTGATCGTGTGTTTGTGAATAAAAAAGAAACGAGGACTGGGAGCCACCAGGACATGCTAGAGACATGGAGGCGGGCTTGCTGGCTGGGTTGATCAGCCGTGTGAGCATGCCCACTAATGTGGGGCTGGAGAGATGGCTCAGCGGTTAAGAGCACTGACTGCTCTTCCAGANCAACCATCTGTAATGAGATCTGGTGCCCTCTTCTGGTCTGTAGGCACACATGCATACAGAACACTCTATATATAATTAATAAATAAATAAATAAATCTTAATGTGTGTTGGGGATGTGGTGGCAGGCTTGCTGGCAAGGCAGATCAGCCCCGTAAGGAAGTTTAAGGACAGTAAAAGACCCTGTCTTAAAAAGAAAAAGAGGTGAACAGCATCGAAGAAACACTCAGGTTGTTCTCTGACCACCACATACGTGTGCATACACACTCATATGTGTGCAAGCACATTCATACAGACAGGAAGAAGACTGAAAGACAAATTTCAGTACAGAGAGGGAAAAATAACACTCTGAATATATATTTTTAAAGTCAGAGGGATATACTTAGAATATAAAAAAATGGCGTATGGTAGCAATACATGGGTACACATATGATTTTAGTTTCTTAATACATCTATAGAAAAATTTAAATGTTAAAGTTAATTCCTCAAAACCTTAATGCATGTACATGTGAAAGACAAACAATTAATATAAGGAATATAACTAGTAAATATATAGGAAGAAAAATCTAACCACAGTTGCCTATTAAATGGATCTATCCTGAAATTATTGAAATCAAATTAGTAAAATAGTCAAGGATGTGATATAATTGGCCCACATGTATTACTATGTTATTTTCCAGTTAGGACTCTCTGGAAAAAGATTGGCAATATTAACCAGCACAATGAAAGCGCAGTGGCAATTAACTAAGAAAACCAGCAAAACATACACAATTGTACCACATTAAGAAAATAAAATCCAGGACAGAACGGGATTGGGAAACATCAAAGATCAATAGGGATGCCTTTAGTAAGTGTTTGGTAGATGACTTCAAAATCTCCCTGTGATAATGCATCCTCTTTCACTCTCAAGGGTGGCCAGTGTCCCACGGCCCTGTCAAGTTAAGAGCTTGCCTTCGCCTGGGTTACAGAGCTAGCTTCTAGCATACCTGGCCTTTACTGTCCGGTGCCTATCTCTACACACCCTGGCTTGTGAGGCCATCCTTTCTGCTCCCCCTTCATTCATGACTGCTGGGTAGCGACAACACCCTCTTTAGGAGAGCAAGATGAGAAGCAGCAGCAGAAAGAGCACTGCGGTCACACTTCCCCCGTCCTGCTCACACTTTCCCCATCCTGCTCACACTGCTCACTTTTCCCTGTCCTGCTCACACTTCCCCGTCCTGCTCACACTTCCCCCTGTCCTGCTCACACTTCCCCCGTCCTGCTCACACTTCCCTGTCCTGCTCATACTTCCCCCTGTCCTGCTCACACTTCCCCCTGTCCTGCTCACACTTCTCCCTGTCCTGCTCACACTTCCCCGTCCTGCTCATACTTCCCCCTGTCCTGCTCACACTTCCCCCTGTCCTGCTCATACTTCTCCCTGTCCTGCTCACACTTCCCCTGTCCTGCTCACACTTCCCCCTGTCCTGCTCACACTTCCCCCTGTCCTGCTCACACTTCCCCTGTCCTGCTCACACTTCCCAATCCTGCTCACACTGCTCACTTTTCTGTCCTGCTCACACTTCCCCCATCCTGCTCACACTTCCCCTGTCCTGCTCTAACTCCTGTCCTTTGCAGATGCACCTCCAGAAGCTAGAAGCGATGCACAACTATTTCTGCGCTGTGGGGTCTGAGGCTGTGCTCTCTATCCACACTTGCACAAGCCCCTCAGAGACTGTTGTGCAGAAAGCACTACAAAAGCAACCATATAATAAACACAAACGGATACACAAAAGGCTCATCTTCTAGTCGCCCTTGAATAAAAAGCCAAATAGGAACTTCAAAATAGCCCTCACCAAGAAACACCTGGCAACTAAATTCTGAAACTGGCAGCAAGCCCAGGGCTCTACGTCTGAAATGTCTTTTCTTATGGGACCTGGTATCAGACCCAGACAGTTGCAGTGCCAATAGAAAAATGGCCCCAAGGGAATAGCCGAGCAGATTCCATCTGTTAGCACTGCTGTTCCTCTGGATAACAACAGTGCATTGTATTCTGAATGTCTGCTAAGAGGGTACGGACCACAATCAACGTTCTGAACATAAAACAAAGTAAAAATGGTCACAAACTAACCTCTTTTGTTTGTTTGTTTGTTTGTTTTTGAGACAGGGTTTCTCTATGTAGCCCTGGAACTTGTTCTGTAGACCAGGCTAGCCTCAAACTTGGAGATCCACCTACATCTGCCTCCCAAGTGCTGAGATTAAAGACATATGCCACCACCACCTGGTCCAAACTGACTCTTTAACTAGGAAGGTGGAGTTATATAAAAGGGTATGTGTTAAGTCACAGGACCGCAACCTTCCCCTTGCATAGGACTAAAGGAACACTAAAATCCTGAGGTAGGACTGCTATGTGACCTGAAGATGGAACTGATGTCCATCTGTAAAAACAGCATGACTGACTCAGGCCTGATTGTAGGGTGGGAAGGCATCAGACTCGCAGTTAGGGAATGCTTGGGCTGGGGGCACTCAGAGATCACCCAGTTCAGCTTCTCCATTTCACGTGTCTGCAAACGCCATAAAGGACCATGGGCTCAAGACAGTAGCCGTGCAAACACTCCGGGCCTCAGATACCACTCGAGTTCACAGCATTTTTCAGATGCCTCCAATCTATTTCAAGGACGTACTTCATTCTCTCCTTAGGACTCAACTTAAAATTTTAATATGAGCTGGGCAGTGGTGGTGCACAAGCCTTTAATCCCAGCACTCAGGAAGTAGAGGCAGGCAGATCTCTGTGAGTTCGAGGCCAGCCTCGTCTACAAGAGCTAGTTCCAGGACAAGCTCCAAAGCTACAGAGAAACCCTGTCTCGAACAAAACAGAAAAAAAGAATCTTAATATGAAAAGGATTTTATTTTAAAAAAGAGATTATCTAGGCCTGGAGACTGGTTATAAGTAGTTTCTTATGCTTATTGACTGATGTTAATAAAACAATCATTAAGATAGCAATTTTGTAATCACTCATTCATTATCAATAAAGGCCACGTAGTTACACACAATGGAGTTGAGTGAATTTCACACGCATATCCCAGACAATTGCACTGTTTGGTAATGGAGATAGTGCAAAGCAGATGCGATTAAACCTCAGCCCAGAGAATACAAATAAGTAGTCTTAAAAAGTATGCAGTAAATACATTTATTTCATAAGCCAAGATTTTAGGAAAATTTACTGCACTTGATTTTTTTTCTAAGAGGGGAAAAGGAATTATCCAAGCAAACTCCTGTTTTCCTACTGTGACCTAAATATACATTCTCTTCAAGCCAAAAGAATTAGAGTAAAAAGTTTTATACTTCCTAGAAAACTTGTTTGATCTGTGGATTTAATCCTATATGATAAAAATGCTCCAACTATGAAACACAGAGCATAAATCCTTAGCTGGATTGCAAATGCTTGGCACGCAGATGTTTTTTCCATTTTTAAATGAAAACCAGATTTATTTATAAATTGCTTTAATTTCATTCTCGAATAGAATGGAACAAGAGTATCGTATGTTCTCCATTAGGATCTTGCTCACATCCCATATCAATTATGTAACTCAAATGCAAGACAACTTAACTGTGTCAATCACAGTCCCCTGACAAGACCATTGAATGTTAACAGAGAGCTCCCAACTTTTAACAGCTATAGATTTAAAAATATATATAAGTTATTCTAGGAAAAATATAGAGGCATCACAAGAGTTTGGTATAAGCATTACTGATCTAGATTTCTAATAGTAACTTTTGAAATTAGAATACAGTGAACACAAGGTGATTTGACAGCAACTTCATAAAGGACTATAGTTCGTATAGACATCTTATATCCACAGATAACCCAGAAAACAAAGACACCTGAAAGATTAACTGAAATTTACGGAAAACCAAACCCTAAAATAAAACATCAACACCACATGATCTCAGTGAGAAAATACCGCCAAGCAACACCATCTAGAAACAAACTGTCCAAAAGCAAAGCTCATTGCCGCAACATTTGCTGCTGACTTTACAAGGTTAGGCTTCAAAGACTAATGCCTTGTAGCCAATTAACATAGTCTCTTCATAAATGAATATGCAACATGTTAAAAAATGTGTGATTTTAACACACTGTGGGTGAAAATTGGTGACAGGATTTTTGTCACAAGCCCATTTGTGATAGAAATAGAACATTTATATAAAAGTTTTACTAATACAACTGAAATAGGACTTAATTTCAGTTGTTTAAAACATATGCTAAAACAGCAGACATGGCATTCGATTTAAAAAGAACAATGCTTCAGCAGACAAAACACCGCAGTTTTAATAGCAGCTCTGCTACCTAGCACCCTGACAATGTCTAAAGTTACTTAAGGCAATGTTAATAGATGTCACCAAAATCAGGACCAAACAAAAGATAAACAGATAAAACAAAGACAAATGCAGGTGACATAGGACAACCGTTAGGATTATCAGCATTCATTTGTGTTTGCCTCTGAGCTTCCCGGCAATCTGAATGAAAAAGGAAAGTCTACCTTTAACATACTCATTGTCCCTGCTCCCCACATTTACACTGTGCCAGATGCATCTAAGCACGTACATATGTGCCATCTTATTTGATCATTTGAACTCTGTTAAGGAAGCAAATAATCAAAGGTAAGGTCATTGGTGTCACCTTTTTTTTGAGAAAGGGTTCTCTGTGTAACAGCTCTGGCTGTCCTGGAACTTGCTATGTAGACCAGGTTGATCTTGAGCCACAGAGATCTGCCTGCCTGCCTCTGCCTCCCGAGTGCTGGGAATAAAGGTGTGTGCCACACCACCCAGTGCCCCCTTTTTATTAATGATCTATTTATTATTTTATTTGCATTGCTGTTTTGCCTGCCTGCATGTCTCTGTATGTGAGGGTGGCAGATGTCCTGGAACGGGAGTGATAAACAGTTGGGAGCTGCCACGTGGGTGCTGGGAATTGGACCCAGGTCCTTTGGAAGGGAGGTCGGTGCTCTTAACCACTGAACCAAGTCTCCAGCCCTTTCAGAATGCCTGTCTGTTTTTCTCTTTTTCTGGTATTGAGAATTGAACCCAGGGCCTTGGGCATGCTAGGCGAGCACTCTGTCTGGGAGCCACAAGCCCCACTCTCATTGGTACCCTCACAGCACCAGGTAAAAAAAACCTACAGCTCATGACAAGCTAGATGGTCAGGAATTAGAGACCCGAGGCTAACTAGCATGAAATGAACGGGACATATGTTTCCTTTCTTCACGTTGCCTTGAGTTCCTAGCTCCATATGCAAATTTCTCACTTAGAATTCAAGTAACAAAAGTGGTTCCTAATATTTTTTATAGCAAATGCAAACAAGTGTATTTCACACAGCTACTTGCTAGAGTAGTTAGCTGTCACATAGGGCATTATCAAAATGCAACCAGACAAAGCTGACAGAAGTCGAGGTAGCTGTGAGCGTGCGCTGGGCCCCTAATGAGCTCTGAAGTGAACGTGAAGGGACAGCTTCTGAGGATAAAGATGGAGAAGGACTTTATAACCCTCATGCTAATCACATCTTGACAGTTCGTACTGAGATCAAAAGTAACCACACTTTCCTTACACACACACATCTGCACCTGACTGCTTCTGTAGGAGCAGCCACTTCTCCAAGCTGAAAACTAAATTCTGAAGTTTTCCTCTGCACACCAGATAAGTCTGATTACTGGGAAAAACCAACCAAACACTCCAGGCTAGAGACAGGGCAGTCCTCAGTTGTGGTTTGAAAACTGGGTAGAGCAACTGGACAATTAACAAGTTTAACCCAACTTTATTTTTATTTCCAAGTTTATTTTTCTGGAAAAAAAGAAAAGTCTTTCTCCTTGCTCTACATATCAAAAAGAAAAGCATAATTAACTTGGGATCCTTCCCCATAAGAAGCACTAAGTCAATATATTCTGTAGGAGCCTGTGTTTTTAAAGGAGAAAGGAAGTGTGCTGTGGTTCGATATTATTCAGTATATTAAGAAAGGCTAAGCAAAGCAAGCGCTCATCCACAGTTCTTTATTCTGTCTAACATGAGTCTCACACAGTGGCTGCAGCCATCATATCCTTTGTCATGACAACCTGCTGAGAAGGAACAGCAAGGATGACTCATTGTCCTTTCAACTTAGGTGTCTCGAAGCTTCCCCCCACTATCCTCCAGCTTTCAATTCCTTAGGTGCCTCTTCACTTTTCTCCAAGGGCTAATTTGGACTTGACTTGGCCTTTACCAAAGAGCACAAGGGCCTGGAGCTTTGGTCGTTGGCATCCTGGTGGACAGGTACACAGTGTTTTCTCTATTACAGTTCCACCCCACAGAACCTGTAAGTGTCCTGAGGATGGGCACTACATTGCCACTAAGGTTTCATAAAACATAATGAATGAATGAATGAATGAATGAATGAATGAAGGGATACAATGGAACGTTTCTTCTTACCCACTGTGGTCTCCAGACAAAAATTCTGAAATAGCAGCAGGAAGCTCTGTTTTAATAATTAAAAGATAAGATGACATAGCTACAAAAGAACAAAGAGAATTTCTATTAGAATTTTAACCATTCAAAGAATGATCTATTTAGAAACACAGAAGTCCATAGGATTTCAGACACCATATAGAAGATTTGAACTAAGCCAAACACATATACAGCAGAAATGGAGGCAAATGACTCTGTAGAGAAGAAATGGTAAGTTTATCACACGACCTTTGTTTATACTGCAAATCTGAAAATAAGAGGAAAAGGGATTTTGTAATAGGCTATTTATAAAAAAAATTGTTTCAAGTTTTGCAAAAATTCTCTTTCACATTGTCTAATCTGTCCAATGCACAAGATTTAGTAATAAACATAAAAACTTTAAAGGCCAGGAGGTGGTTGTGCTCACCTTTAATCCCATCACTCAGGAGGCAGAGCAGGTGGATATCTGTGAGGTCATGGCCAGCCTGGTCTACAGAGTGAGTTCCAGGACAGCCAGAGCTACTTAGAGAAACCCTGTCTTGAAAAACCAAAAACCATCCAAACAAACAAAAAGACCATGTTTATTTAATAAGTACAATTAATAACTGACCACTTGCTCTTTTTTAATTTAACTATGAAGAAATGTCTTTTGCAGAAACCCAATTCCCTCTTTTTCTTCCTCTCTCTGCTACATATCATAATACTTAAACAGTAAACAATAACTTAATTAAGGCTTTCTTCTGATTCACTGCATCACGTAGCCTGTTAAGGATACAGAGCTTGTAATCCTCACTCCATCTGTGTAAATCTGAAACCAAAGCCAACCAGGTAGAGTGGCGTATGCCTTTAATCCCAGCACTTGGGAGGGAGAGGCAGGTGGATCTTTGTGAGTTCGAGGCCATCCTTGTCTACAAATTGAGTTCCAGGACAACAAGAGCTACACAGAGAAACCATGTTTATGAAAGGACAAAATAACAATAACGAAACAGAAACCAAAGTCAGCACTGCCACCCAGATTTTATCTGATAGCATATGAGAAATAACTAGCTTTTATATCACTTAATAATGACACTATTCCTCATGTAGTTATTAAAACACATTCTGGGGCTAGAGAGATGCTCAGTGCTTGGCTCCCAGGACTGCTGAGCAGCTCACAACTGCCTGTACCTCCAACTCCAGGGAATCTGATACCTCCTCTGTTCTCCACAGGTACCTGTGCATACTCGCACACAAATCATTCTGCAAGCCTTCCATCATAAATATGATTGTGGAATATAGAACTCATTTAGGCAAATACAGAAGGGGAAGCTTAAATACTCAACTCTATGGAAACCCAGTTGATCTGGAGTCAGGCCTTCAGTATAACAGTCTTCCCTAGAGATGAACTGAACACACACACACACACACACACACACACACACACACACACACACACTCTTTTTAAGAGTCAATGAAAAAAATGCCCTTGAAGAATGAAGTGTGTATTCTATGTGCACACTGCTTTTATTACTCATTTATATTTCAGGAAACATTCCACTTTCTCCTTGGACTTATAAAAACTAGGAACACCACTGAACACCAAGCCTGAACAATGAAAGTCTGGAGGAAGTTGGATGAAAAGGTGCATTTAAGAGCAGTGTGCATTTCTCAGTCAAGCTGTTGGAAAGCAGCTGCCTCTGCAGTTACAACGCTGTGATGATTTAACTCTGGAGAAAAATGAGACAGACATGCTGGTTTGCAAGAGAAGCGATTAAATACACTCAATTGTTTGTTTGTTTGTGTAAAATAACAGGTACCTATGGTAAAGTTAACTTTAGAACAGGTAAGTAACACCCACTTTTCTGCAATGAAAACATGTACCCATATCCTGTAATTTAAGACTATTTCTTTTTCTCTGGAAGAAACATGGCTGCTTACCAAGGGCCACTCAGACATGCCTGCAAGCCCTTAGCAGCGGCTACTACAAGCAACTGGATGTGTAACATCTTCTACCTTGCTCTGCTCTCTCAGAAGGAAAAACACCAGCAGCTGGGCGCGGGAGGAGGAAGGGAGGGCATCGCTAACCTCTTCCACTCAAAGATTTGGACTGTCACAGCATTTTGTTTTCCAAAGAACTGTACGTGCATGATATAATGAAGAAGAAGAAATAGAATCGAGTTCTCTGAAACTGGCTTAGAAACTACCTAAATATCTTGAGAGAAGGAGCGGGTAAACAGACAAACGTACACTCAAAACAAGGAACGCAGGCTTCCGACTCAGTACTTTTACCATCTGCTCATCGGTCCCTTTTGCTGGGAATAATCCGGCACTGTGTAGATTTCTAAAGTTTCAGACAGGCACCTCTTCCAGCAATTTTCTATTTTTTTGATCTTTAATTGTAAAAAAGCCACAATGAATGTGAGATTATATTTCTTTCTCATATACAATCTGTCATTCTTTCCAGAATTTCTATTAGCCTCTGGCTAATCACTTGATCACTCTGTGCCGTAGCCTTCACTCTCTGGTTTTCAAATGGGAGTCCTGTTTCACTAGATTCCAGTCTGAAGAGCCATGTGTACTTAAAGAAATATGAACTCACTAAACATATGTTTCTCTGTTTTAAGAAAAGGCCTCTCAGTATACGCAAGTATAATAAAACATGTGAAACACTGCTTCTTCCTTGGAGAATGCTGGCGTGTTTTAAGAGCTACAAAACCACAGAGCCTACCATGGGGAAAACCCCACTGGTTGAGCAAGTAAAACAGAGAAATCTCACTGCTAAAATTACTTTTTCTTAACCACAAATAAAATTTCATGTAAGTACTACCACCTTAACATACAGTATATAATACTGAGAACAAAAGACTACTAGATAGATACCAAGTTAGAAAATACATCTTAATTACAGCCACATCAAAAGACCAAGTCAATAAAGTAAGCTAAGAAAGGTTTTAAGAAAGAATAATATCAGCGGGAATGCTCATATATCCACTGTTTTTAGCCAAAAGGTCACTAGGTCGAATAGCTGGTTGCCACACCTCCTGTCCCATGTCTTCTATTAATAGCATAAGGAAATGCTCAAGGCTTGACTTAGAGACAGGCCATAAGCAAGAATTTGTAAATGATTTTTGCTGGCATCTATCCATGGTATAGACTCCAAATACAAGACACACCATGTTACTTCCAAATTAATGGCTATACTAGCATCATCCATAAGAGCCATGATTACAATAGAACAGTTTGGGCCTCCATAACACCAAAGCCAAGATCTGTGCTACAAGATACACCTTGATGACAGTTATCAGCCATTCCAAATCATTTAGTTTCACCACATTAGCTGAATAGGTATTCTTTCCCCTTCATTTTAAATGGAACTACCCTGGAAAGAAAATAAAAAAATCCTGTCACCTTAGTCAAGACACAGGAATAGAAAGTACCCTTTAAAAACCATGTGGAAAAGCAACAGGAAATTTGGGAAGCCCTGAAACAGGGAAATCTGATCAGGCATCAACAGGGAGTAAGGTATCACCACTGCCCGACAGCATGGGAACGTGAGTACCACTGCCCAACAGCATGGAAGACATGAATACTAACTGCTAGCAGTCATGGGAGATGTGAGTTGGGACAGAGGCAGAGAGGAGAAAGGCTAGAAGTGAGAACAGCTGCTCATCTGGGCGTGGCATACTATGCCTGTTACATGCTTGGCTATATTCTAGGTGATAGCAAGTTTTATTGGCATCTAACTTCCTTATCAACCAGACACAATTTCACCCACAGAAATGGGAGCCCTGTGTACTTATTTGCTATGTGGGTGCTGGTGGGAACGGTGAGCCTGACTTGAGGAGCTTACACTATTAAATGTTAATCTCCTCTGCGCTGGTAGAGAAGGAATCAGTCAAAGCCAAGAAAAATAAGAAAAGTCTATCAAAGGGGCCTCTCTAGAATGAAGTCTTTTATTTGTTATCAGCATTTAAGCAACAAACTGCTTTTGGCTGCTGAGTTTAACAATCGAGCTCAAAGAAAATGAGAATCTCTGAAACAGAGATGGAAGTCTCAGACCATTTCAACCAGAGACACATTGTATTGTTGATGGAGTCCATCTGGGGATGTAGCCCTTTCGTTGAAGTAACTGGCTCAGAATTCACGTAGCTTCATACCAGGACGTCATAGCAACTTCTGCCATGATTTAGTTGCATGTCAGTAGAGGCATAGCTCCAAAGAGGACGTCTCCTATTCACATATATGAGAGATTTAACACTGAAACCTAAAATAAGAACAAAACTCAACCCTCTTCCTCCATATCTCTAGGCTTTAGGAACCAGTGTTCCCAGTAATGGTCTCAGTTTGTAACTAGTTAACCATGTCACTTTGAGAAAGAAAAACTCAACCAGAATTCGGGCCTAAACGATCATTAGTCTAAAAGACAATGACCAATGTTGTTAACCACTTAGGAGAACATGCACGAAGACGGGATGGTGTTCAACTGTTTTAAAAATAGAACTGGGTTTTCAGCGCTTGGGGGAAGCCCAGCAGCTTCTCAGAGGATTAGTCAGTGGCCCAAACAAACAGAGGTGCTATGGTTTGCCTTTCCATTGAAGAGATTCAGTTTTATTTCAAACTTGTCTTTAGTCATGGATAATAAATAACTAGTTTTTTTCAAGATGTCTCATTAACCTGGTGTTTCCACCAAACGTCTAAATGTCACGGAAATTCTATCCCTACTCAAATAGTATACAATCTCTTTTTAAAAAAGAATCTTTTTTTTTCAAAATGTCTGTAAAACAATGTAATTTCCCTAAACTGCAAAACTGGGGGGGGAGAACATAAACCATGATGGAATATGTTCCTTCCTTCGCTCTCCTAAAAAAGCCTTTATTTTATTTTATTTTTTGGGTTTTCGAGACAAGGTTTCTCTGTAGGTTTGGGGCCTGTTCTGGAACTAGCTCTTGTAGACCAGGCTGGCCTCGAACTCACA
>LOJH01011905.1:0-12822 GCA_001685095.1 Ellobius talpinus
GTTTTGATTTGCATTTCTTTGATGACTAAGGATGCTGAGCATTTCCTTAAGTGTGCATTTAGGTATTTTAGATTTCTCTATTGAGAATTCTCTGTCTGTACCCTATATTTTGTATTGGATTATTTGTTCTTTTGGTGACCAATTTCTTGAGTTCTCTGTGTATTTTGGGGATTAGCCCTCTGTCTGATGTGGGGTTGGTAAAGATTTTTTTCCCATTCTGTAGGCTGCCATATTGTCTAGTTGGCCATGTCAAAGAGCTCATTGACTAAGAAAGGAACATGTGCAAGTAATCCAGACAAATAAAACATACGAATGTTCCAGATGATACGGAACTTGGAAGATAATGATTTGGAATTATACTGACAGGTTTCAAAGACATCCTCAGGGGAAATGGTATTTAAAAAGACACTCAAATCATGTTGAGAATTAGGAGCTTGCCAGATAGAAGTTTTTTTTATCTTATGCCTCCTAAAGGAGTCATGCAAATGAATTATGACAAGTACTAGCATAAATATTCCTTGTATCCAGAGATCTCCAAATCTTGTGGTTTAGTCTTCAGAGGTTAGGCTGGGCGGTCACAAGAAACCTATATCATGCTGAGAATCTTGGGCTCAGTTCTGGGAGAGATAGGAATCAGTGGGAAGATTGTTTTTTGTAATTAACATAGGCAAATCTTTACCAGTTGCTGTGGAATAATGCTTTTTTACACTATAAATATTTGTCACTCATAATGGCTTATAATTATACTGATTATTCGGTAACCAGGCAGGAATTATAGGTGGGGCGGCCAGACTAGTAGAATTCTGGGAAGAGGAAAGGCAGAGAGACAGTCACCAGTCAGACACAGAGGAAGAAAATTGAGAATGCCATACTGGAAACAGGACCAAGCCATGTGGCTAAATATAGACAAGAATTATGAGATAATTTAAGTTGTGAGAGCTAGTCAATAATAAGCCTGAGTTAATAGGCCAAACAGATTATCATTAATATAAACCTCTGTGTGTTTCTTTTCGACTGAACTGCTGTGGGACTGGGTGAGAAAACAACTTACATCTACAATAAGTAGATCTGAAAAGAAGGCAATAACATTAGGAAAGAATAACATTTGTAAAGAAAAGGGACAAGGAAAGCTTTTCTGGTCTCCGTGACTTAATGAAATGTCAATAATGTGACATCATGACAGAGCCTGTCCATACAATTGCACACACAACATTTATGAGCTGAGGTTATAAAAGTTTCCAAACCCCTGCTAACAGACTTGCTTTCTGAAATGTAAAGCAGTATAAAAATCTAAAAATGCAATAATGGCTTTAAATCAACCTGTTATTTTTTGCTATCAACAAAGACTCAACATCAAAATAATAGTGTCTTACTGGAAATTAGAACTCCAATGAGACATGGTAACTTTCAAACATTTATTTATGTAGTGTGTACTTATGTATATATATATATATGTGTGTGTTGATATATGCATGCATACAAAAGTGCATGCCAGGACATTAATATTGAGGTCAGATGACAACTTTAAGGAGTCATACTTTCCTTGCATAATATAGATTGGAAGAAAGGTACTCATGTCTTTAGGCAAGCGCCTTTATCCACAAAACCATCTTGCTGACTCCTTAGTATTGATTTTGATAACAATACAAATTAATTTTTAAAAAATGTATTAACAGTTTTACAACAATAGCCAAATAATTATTTTTTTCTCTAAAATGGAGCTATAATAATAATAGACATAGTAATAAATCTTTTAATTTTTCCATGCTTAAAAAGAATTTATCAAAAGTTTTTGAAACCATAATGATCTTTACCAACCCCACATCAGACAGAGGGCTAATCCCCAAAATACACAGAGAACTCAAGAAATTGGTCACCAAAAGAACAAATAATCCAATACAAAATATAGGGTACAGACAGAGAATTCTCAATAGAGAAATCTAAAATACCTAAATGCACACTTAAGGAAATGCTCAGCATCCTTAGTCATCAAAGAAATGCAAATCAAAACAACTCTGAGAGTCCATCTTACACCTGTAAGAATGGCCAAGATAAAAAACACTGATGACAATTGATGCTGAAGAGGATGTGGGGTAAAGGGAACACTCCTGCATTGCTGGTGGGAGTGCAAACTGGTTCAGCTCCTTTAGATATCAGTATGGCAATTTTTCAGAAAATTAGGAAACAACATCCCTCAAGACCCAGCAATACCACTTTGGGGTATACACCCAAAGGATGCTCTGTGGGATATATACCTTATGAGAGGTAAACTATCTTAATCAATTATCATTTGATTTAGCTACTTTTTTCAGCTATGATTTTTTTTCTTATTTTATCACATATTTATTATTATATAATAATCTTAAGAGATTTAATCAGCTGATATCTATAAACTGCCTGAAGATGGACTTTTTGTAATTCCTAAGTTCTTGTTTTATGTATACTGCTGAATGAGAAATCATTTATTTTTAAATTGCTAATAAAATCATTCTATACAGCTTCATATAAAGAGGGCCATAATACACGTTGCCAAAACATTCTTCAAGAGTTAATTTATAGTCTTCTCTATACTTCCTGAGTTCAGACTCTCAACCAAAAAAATTTAAATCTCTGTCAGTGAACACTGTCCTCAGGGCTAGCACAGGCAGGGTCAGATAACAAAGAACCGCACTCAGGAAGGAGTGCCGAGAGTTGATGATGGGCAGATGTCTGGTGTGACCGAGAACTCACTTCAGCCAGTGTGATCATGGGTCACATTGACAGCCTGCAAAATCAGGGGTGGGGGGCTGATGTGTGTTTCTCTCCAAATTGGTTGTTGTTTATTCCATAAAGCTACATGTTCTTTCTTAACTTTGCATCTCCAAGAGACGTATTATATTACTATTAACTTTTACCAAAGCTGCTATAGAATGGCTTCTTACAACCTGTTTTCTATGCTTGAAAATGTCCAAACTCTGTATTCTGCATGTTCAATCAAATAAAGCTGGTGTGACAGAAACAGGCAAAATTCTTGAGACAGACACCCCATATAATCAGCATCATACAACTCATAAAATATCCTCAAATCAAAACAGAACAAATTGTGGCTTTCATATCACAGGATCTCAAAGGCTTGTACAAAAAAAGGAATGGGTTATCCATACCCCATATCCTGAAGATCCTCAATGTGTCAAATAATATCTCTATAAAATTAAAGGGTTATATTTTATACGAGTGATTTCACTAATGAGTCCATTTTTTAACCCACTTCCCCCTTTGTAAAGTCAGTATTGGTAAGAATCATAAAGGAATTTACATAAGGCTGACTGTCTTTGGAGTCTCAAGTTGATAACATCAAGACATCTCTAAAATAATACTTTAGGTATTAGGCACACATGTACTCTCATAATAATACTAAAGTGTGTAGCACAAGTTCTGTTAGGTCTTAATAATAAAAGCCCAGAGTCAGATATTGTGGAAAATGCTCAGATATCAGAGAGACAAAGGAGCAAAACCACAGCTTCCTCTCAACTTCCCAGCTTAAAAGAGCTTTCTTCCCACCTGATCACTTCCTCTGTCCACCCAGCCATATTACTTCCTGTCTGTCTGTACAGACCTCCAGACCTCTATGGTTAGCTAGTTGCTAGCTCCACCCTTTGATTGTCAGACAAGCTTTATTTGTACAAACAAGAAATCTTATCACTACAAAAGGGTTCTAAAATAAACTTTTGTCATTGTAATATGCAGGCTGAAATAACTTGAAAATTTTGTACAAAGTCCTCTTAGTAAATACTTGGTAAGTTATTTGTTGAATTTTCTAATTTATTTAAAACTTTCTACAGTTCTGACTGATTTATTCATGATAAAAGGAAAGTAATAATACATATTCATAGGATAATAATGGGAATTGATTGAATTTTTTGGAAAGTACTTTATAGATGGCAAAACATTGCTTCTAGGTTGTATAAGGGTCAAATGATCCTTAAAGGCACCTAGAAGCACTTCTGTATGCAGAAAATAAGGATTTCCCCAGTCTTATTTTGTATCATGGATTTTGCTAGCTCCTTTATTGAAAGGACAGAAAACTTAAGCCCTATAATCTTTAATGTCACAATAAAAAACTTATAAGCTCTTTATATTTAAACAGAACTATCCAATAAAATTGTATTCCTACTAGATAATGTGAGAGATGTTATTAGCAGATATTAGTGAAAATTGAGGAAAGAAAAAAAGATTGTAGGCCAAATATTACAAAAAAAGCTCTGACAACCAAAGTCATTTACAGCTGGCTGAAAACAATACAGTTTCAGAATGACTATTGGATCACTGACCTAGAGTTATTATTAGTATTTACCCTGTTTCTTGATAAATTAAAATCTCTATCAGGTCTATACCTAGTCTGTAAATCCTCACCAAAATATTTTGTTTCTTTTTGGATAACTGGAAGACGAATGTTGAAATTAAACATTTAGGGTCACTACTATTGAAGGTGACTCTTAATAATGAGGCTAAAATTCTAGTTCCTTGTTAAGAAGAGTATAGGTTATGATTTCTTGTCTCTACTACTGGGGAGGATGATAATTTCATGGCAAGTTATCATAGAACTTACCAGTGAAATGACAACTAAAATAATAGACTTTATTTCAAAAAGATTCTTTAAGAACTGGTGTATATATTTTTGAGTTTATCAATGTCTTATACACCAGATGATTCTGGGATAAACCATCCTGGATCCCAGAGGAAAGACAACATGTGGATAGATATAGACCACAGAGCACACTGAGAGACAAATTATGCATTGATCGCTGGTATTTAAGTCACTCATTCCTGCAGCTCATCTTGGCCTATTCCTATATGATGTTCAGTCTGTCAAGACTCTGAAACATTGCTTGTGTGTAGATGACTGGGAATTCTGTTGTTACTTTGCTAACCAGAAAATATATTCTGTGTCTTATTTTCCTCCTGTCTACATAAAGACTGAAATATTCCTTTTTAAAAATAATTAAAATATTTATCTTCTTCAGTTGCAGCTCTCTATCTGGGTCCATAGCAAAGAAGCAGCTAGAAAAGTAAGTTTCTTTTACCATCTATGAAAAAGAAGAAGAAATTTTAGTGAGAACAGTACATTTTCATATTTATAAGTAACTGGTAGAATTCTAATTTAAATTATGAGTCCAGTTTCATTCTGTTACATAAATGATTCTAAGATTTCTTTTTTGCTAAAGAAAGTATAAGAAATGAAGGTGAGACAGCCCTGCCATCAAGCTCCATTTGGACATCTCTGCACACTCTATCACCTGCAGGAAAGGAAGGCTTCAATCTCAGCCCAGAGCCAAGTGAACTTCTCCCAATCCACTGAGAAGTACATGGTAAGTACATGGCCATAAAGTCCAATTACAGAAACAAGAACAAACTTACTGCAGAATAACATGTATTTTATATTGTAGACATGGCATTGTTTGAATGGAAATTTAAAAAACTACAGCAAGGAAGAGTGGATGCTTCCTCAAGAATATCAGTGACCATGACCGAGAATTTAATCTTCTATTTAATTGATAGGAAATATTAATTTGAGAAACTCACCCAGAGTTATCTAAGTGCAACAGCTATACTTCTAAAAGTGACTAGCGTGTCACCTATATCCCATAGGGAAGAAAAAACAAAATGTTAAGTAGATTTTATCCTTAAAATGTATACCTTTAAACTAAAAAGTATCTTAAAATTATAAAAATACATCTTAATAAGGATTTCAATTCATGCAACTGTAGCTTACATGTTTCTTAATACATATGACAAGAATAGCTAGTTTTATATATCAAACCAGGGAGGCCATAGTACATAGATGTATAAATTTTTTAATGCAAAGTTATCATCTAAATAAGTAGCTTTTGAGTTAAGCAATTACTCTATCTTCTATTATGTAGGCATGCTTCATTTAGCCAAGTACAGAACTAAACAGACAAAAAGAGGGGTGGTCAGAGAAAAAAGAAAGAGAGAGAGAGCTCTCCACCTGTAAGATGTTACGGGACTCACACTACATGATCATCACACCTTTGGATCAACAGCCTGCTAATCATCTTTGCATAACTGGGGGCCAGTCCCTATAATCAATTAATTCAAATCTTTTAAATGCCTCTCTCTGTCATCTTTTTCCTACCAGGTGTAGGATTCAGGTGTATAAAGTGCCAAAGAGTGTTCTGCAGAGATGTCATGCAAAGCATTATTTTTGGAACAATTGAATATCCTTTCTTTCTTCTTTACGTGGGCTTGGGAAGTCATACAATGAGAATCATCTCACCGCAACATATGGAAAAGGCAGCAGTGGAAGTACAAGGGGGTAAGATGGAAACACTGCTCAAAGCAGAAAGGAAGTGATTGGAAGTACCCCAGAGTCAAACTGCCAACCTGGCAATTGGTAGAAACATAGACACTCAACACTGTTTTCCCTCAAAGCAGCCTGGAGTGAAGCAGCCAGCCCAGACTCTGAGAGGACAGAGATAACACCAACTCACCAGAAAAGGAGACTCTTAACTTGTACTGTGGCAAACAAGCATCTGAAGATAAGCAGTTGGCTAAAAGAGAATATGAAGATACATTGAACAGTTTGACAATGAAAAATGATAGAATTCTGGGAAAATTAGAAACTTGCTAAACAAATTCCCATTCTCAGAAACATGAATGAAAAATATTACAATGACAAATATGAAAGTTTTCTTACAAGAAGAACCAGAGAAAAGCAAAGCTGACTTTGAATAAAAAAGTCAGAAGATACTCTAAATAAGGGACAAAAACAGCTGAAGAATAAATCAATTACTTGGAAAATAAATTCAGCAAACAGCAAAGAAACAGAAATACAAGGTAGTTTCAGAGAGGTCAACCAGAACACCTCATGACCATGAATAGAAGAAATAGAACTTGCAAAAGGAAATCATAAGTGATCTTTCTCACTGAGTCAATGAAAGATAAGTTCTTAAATTGTCTTCTGGGTTGCAAAAGCATGAATTAAAAGACAAGTAAGACAATAGCCCATCTTTATTTACTTAGCTCCAATTATAAGGTGAGGGTGGAGTCCCAAGGTCTTACAGAACTAATCAAATTACCAACAAAAGGATAGTATAGTATTGCATTTGGTTTCTGAGTAGTGGCTGTATCCTAGAATAAATAAAATGGTACCTGTCCCCTTCAAGTAGGCAGAGAAAGAAGGGGTAACATGGCTGCTGCACCTCTTCTTTCCTGGTAATTCATCCCTTCCCAGCTGCCAGGATATCCTTCCAGGATATTTAAAGAGAGAGGATTGATCATCCCCTTACTTCTCTCTACTTTGTCTGCCCTCAAAATTAGACATTAAAAACCAAAGTATTTGAAGGCATAAATGGGGAACAATGGAAGAGAATGTATATGCCTAAGGAATGTATGAGTTTGGTTAAAACTAATGAGATTGTTTTTATTTTATACCTTATATTAGATCTCATTACAGACATAGTCTAGGATAGTCAAAATACAAAAATAATAAAAAAGGGTATGCATGAAGAAAACAAAGACATGGACAAAGTCAATAGAATATAAATAAATAAATAGAAATAGGAATGAAGAAACAGTGGCTTGAATGAAAACAAAAAAGAAGTGCTGGAGTTAAAAATACACCAACTGAAATGAAGAAAAAAATCCAGAGATGTTTGAATAGGCAAAAGGAATGGCAAACTTAAAGACTGGACAATAGAAATGATCAAATCTGAGGAATAAAAGAAAATTTTATGTTCGATAGAGAAGCTAAGGTGCTCATGGGACACCAACAAGTAGAATAAAATATGCACTGTAGGAGCCAACATTGAAAGAAGGGTAACAAAATCACAGAGAATTTTTGAAGAAATAATGTTTATAAACATAATGACCGAACATTCAAAAGAATCTCAAGTGAACCTTGAGGGAAGGAAATTATTTGCCACATATAAAGGACCTACATTAAGGTTGTTGGAAGATTTCTCAACAACAATTTGGGACAAGGGTTATCAAGAAGTTTACATATTCAAAACATGTAAAGAAACAGAAACAAAACTTATTAGTCAAAAATCCTGTATTGAAAACATTTCCAAGAATTCTGAATCTTAAAAAAAATTAATGCTTAAAAAGTTTTAAAGAATTAAGTCACTGTCACATGCACAGAAGTTGTTAAAGTTAAGGCTGCGCTGGAGAAAATGCTGCAGAATGAAGTCCCACTGCTGAACCAAAGGACAGCACACAACGACCAAGGTTCTGTGAAGAGAGGTGATTCCAGGAAGTTGAAATTTGGGATCATGAGCCACTGCAAAGTTAGTATGGTGACTTCTCCGTTTGTTCTCTAAGTAGTGAAGAGGACAGTACAGTGCTAGGGGCAATTACCAATCTAAAATCCAGTATTCTAACGATATCCACTGGTCACAAATATGCTTTTTGCATAATTTAAGGAACTAATGCATTCAATTTATAAATGTTTCGTTTTTGACATCAATATCTGAAAGTAGTGGGAGGAGAAATATAAAGAATAGCTTGTGTATGATACTGAAATTAAGCTTGCATAATCTTAGAGCCCTATGACTTCAGAAGACTAAATATAATCCCCATGGTTACCACAGATAAAATATGCATAGCACATATACAAAGTAAATGCAAAAATGATTTATGCATTTCATTACAAAAAATCAGGTGACATGAAAGAAGACAGTTATGTGGGACATGGGGAAGTTATAAGTCATAAACAAAATAAATAGAAATTGACAGAAGTCTTTCTTTTTTAACATTAACAAAGAGGATAATCTGAAATCTACAAAAATATGGGTGCAGAATAAAAAAACTTTGTGGTTAAAAGGCACAAAGAGACAAGCTCACTGTCTTTCATGTGAACAAGTAGAAGTATGATTTCCAGGGCCTGGAAAGGGTAAAATGGATATTGAAGCATTGGTAACTGGAGAAAGGGGACTAAGGGAGAGGGAACTGAAAGAAAGGAGTCTGATGAAGACTGGATGTAGCTTTGGCTCCTGGGTAGAGGGAACTGAGGCATTGGTGACTCAATAAGTGGGGGCAGGGAAAGTAGAGTTGGGGGATGGGTGGGCAGAGAGGGCATTGAAGGTTCTTACTTCTGGACACATAGTCCTCATTTTGCAAGATGAAAAGTAATACAGAGATGCATGACTTTGTTGCTCAGAAATTTTATTTTTTCTTTATTTTTGAGAAATATGATCATATCTATTCCTTGTTTCCCCTTCCAACTCCTTCACATGCCCTCAGCATTATGTCCCCTCCCCAACTCTTCTCTCTCTCTCTCTCTCTCTCTCTCTCTCTCTCTCTCCCTGCAGTTTTGCTGTGAATTCAAGACTATGACAGCCATGTACTGTCTAGAAGATAGCATTTTACAGCAGCCTATCATCTTCTGGCTCTTACATTCTTTCTGCCTCCTCTCCTGTATGTTCTCTGAATCTTGGTTGTGGTAGGGTTAATGTAAATGTGCCATTAAAGCACTCAATCTCAGATTGAGGCAATTAGATACAACCTTTTAGCAAAATAACAATAGCAGGTTCTACCCTAGGGCCTATGATTTCCCCAGCCGTGGGCTTTTGAGGATTATAGTTTCAGGCATTAAAACTCCTTCTTGTGGAGCAGGCCTCAAATCAAATCAGAAAGTGATTAAGTGTCACCCTATAACAAATCACATCACTATTGTGCTAGTAGGTGTATGTTGCCTGGCATCTGAGGTTCAGTTCTAGGTAATACCATTGCTGTCTTTATTTTTCTGTAGCCTCTATAGCAACTTCTGACACTACGAAAGCTATCCAATGAGTAGGAACTATTCTAGGTGTTAGAGACAAATTTTTCTATCCCTTACAGCCATAGTGTGTGGTGTCTTTGAAAACAAGCATTTACCACATAGTTATGGAGGATCATTAATAGTAGATAGTCTATATTGTTTTGGAGACCTCTGGGAGGCAACTATGCTTGCACTGTCATTTTTATTTAATAACCTGTGTTTTCTGGCCATAGCTTTTCCGAACATGTAGAGTAATCCTGTTAAAATCTTTTTCAAACTGCGATGTGAAACTTTCTTACTAACAAGTTTCCATGAGACTTTTTCATGCATCCTTAGTTGTGATTAACATTTCCACTACCTCCTCCTTTCCCTCACTTTTTTTCCACCCATCCCTGTTTAATCCCTTAACCCTTAGCATTGCCCCTTGTTCAGCTCACATCTGTAGTAGTGATATTGGTGAGACATTGTGGGTGTCACTTGTGATATTCCTAGGAGACACAACCTCAGAGTAAACTCTCTGATCCTCTGGCTTTTACAGTCTTTCTGCCTTCTCTTCTGTAATGTTTCCTGAGCCTTGAGTGTGGGAGTGTTTTGTGGATGTATCGATTAATAACTGCAGTCCTCATTCCTCGTTATGAAAACTTCTCTTTGCAACAGATGGCGACCACTACAAAAAACCACAACCAACCAAAATGCAGAGTTGTGACGCCCAGTCCCAGTGGGTACATCTATTTATTTAGGTATGTTGAGTTATAAGACAGAAGACTTCTTTATGGCTTTATATACCACCTTCCTTTTAGTTAGCTCTTCCCTTCATCCCATGATTTCTCCATCCCCCCACACCAATCCTTGTGTAAGCATTTCTGTCCCAGCATTCAACCTCACTGCATTCCTTTTGTCTATAATCTGCTATTGTGCCTCCTTTAGCTTGTACTTCACCCCCAAAGCTCCTTTCTAGTTTCCTGGAACCTACTTTGGTTCCAAGTTAAGCTTGTAAAACAGAAGATTTGAACCTATGATCTGCATATGAAAAAGAACATGCATTTGTCTTGTTGACCGAGTTACCTCTCTCAGTATAATGCTTCCAAGTTCCATCTATTTACCTGGTTGTATTAATATTCCCTAGCAAATTGAATAAATCTAGATATGGATCAACATCTGAGTGGATAAGAAATACATAACACATATGCACAATGAGATGTCACTCAACTGTAAAGAAAAATGAATATTTATATATAATGTTACTTAGAGATATACTTAAAAATGGTTGAAACAGAGGCTTGTTTACTAGAAAATATTGTCATCTCAGCACTGGGGGACTAATGAACCAGGAGGACCATGAATTTAAGGCCAGCCTGAGCAACATAGCAAGGACATTGTCTCCAAAAATCAAATAAGTGAGTAAAATAAATAATTAAAGTTTATTAAGAAGTACAATATATTTTATAATCCAAGTTACATGTAGTCTGATGAGAACTAGTGTTCTGCTTTGAGGATGCTGCTCTTTCCCTGTGTCCTCACATGATGAAAGGGAATCCTAGAGCTTTGTCAAAATTGATAAGAACAATAACCCCATGCACTGCAAGTCACCTCTAAAGACTGTACCTCTTAAATAACATAACCTTAGGAACTGGATCGCAACACACACACACACACACACACACACATATCCAAGCCATAGCACTGTTTGGTGAATATAATTCTTCAATATCCACTAAATAAATGTGAGCAATGCCTGAATAACACTGAATTTAATCAGAGCCAGATGATTAGCTTGCTGGAGGTTGTCATAGGTGAGCTTGGTCATGATGGACTCTCCTGCTTCTCTTTCGAAAAGTGGAGGCTGAGATGAACCTATTGCAATTCTGGGATTCTCTCAGTACCTTGTAAGATTAAAAAAGACACTATTGCCTCCATTTTTCCTAACTATAATTCATAACTAAAGATCCCAGACAAGAAAAATGACGAAAATGGGCAAGGAATGTACACGAACCCACCCTCAGTCTCTTTTCCTAACTCTATTCTTTCAGGTCAGTTTCCCAAGCACTCAAGCTCCCATCCCTGCTCTCCTTGTCTTACAAGGTTTCAGTAACTCAGATTCATATATCCTAGCTATAATTTATTTTTCCTTTCATTATATCCTTCTTCCTCTAATTCCACAGGTTTCACCTTCTGTATTATCCTGAATCTTTGCAATCTTTGCACTAAAAATACAATAAATCTTAATTTAGGTCATTATAATTTTTTTACTGTTAAATTAAAAATTATTAACTGGGAGAACCAGTGGATAACACAAATATGTGAAAGCATAAGAAAGTCAGAAATAACAAGGTCTCTAAGAAACGGAGAATTCATTTTGCTTTTAAAAATCATCTTCATTTAACATTTTGAGTGTTGTTTGGGTCTTCTGTTTTATATTTCTGTAAGTAACAATTCTGAAAAATGGAACAAATTTAATCCCATTATAAACTGGTGACTCATATGAGTCTTGAGGTTAGAAATCTTAGTCCTCCATTTGCACACTAGTGACTCAGGACACCAGGGGTTCAAATGCCGTATATCGCAGAACTCAGCCTGAGTTGCCTGAGCACACAGTGAACTTCAGGTTAGTAAAGATTAAGTCCCAGCTAAGCGGTTAATTAGAGAACAAATTCAACCTCCCTCCATCTGCTTGTTCTGTATCAGACTGTGAACTGAATGATGCCACATTAGAAAGGGCTTCCTGTTTCACAGTTCATTAACCAATGCTAAGTCAAGTGGAAACATCTTCACAGTCATCCTCAGAAATAATGGACATTTTATGATTTAGTCAAGTTGATACATGAAATTGCCTGTGTGTGGGGGTGGGTGGGTGTGTGTGCATTGGGGAATGTAATTGCCAGCACCCACATGGTAATGCCAATTCCAGGGGGATCTGATGCTGTCTTCTGGACTCCATGGGTACTGCATGCACATGGTGCACAAACGTACATGTAGACAAAATACTCCATTCACATAATCTAAAGACAGATCTAAAAATTCCCACTCCTTGGCAATTTGGGATATATATATATATATATATA
>LOJH01011906.1:9415-24523 GCA_001685095.1 Ellobius talpinus
CTTTGGAAGAGTAGGCAATGCTCTTAACCACTGAGCCATCTCTCCAGCCCCTCAGACTGTTTCTTCTAGAACCTAGAACCACCAGCCCAGGGATAACCCAACCAAAATTGGCTGAGCCCTCCCACATCAATCAGTAATTCAGAAAATGTTCTCTGACCGCTCAGTGTGGTATCACCCACAAAAGCCTGGACCATCCAACACCAACCATTAAGCCAGAAAATTCTCTCGTGAATTTTTCTTCAAGGCAAGCTGATGGAGACATTTCTTCAGGTGAGATTCCCTCTTCCTGGAGTACTCTCCCTTTTGTTAAGTTTCACAAACATATCAGCTGACACATAAATTACATTTAAGTACCTCATACAGACATCTGAAAAGTAAATGGACTGCTTTAGGCTATGGTGAGTCTAATTTAAAATTATGATAAAATTATAAAAAACATACTAGAGTCTAGCCTTAGATAGTAGCACCAAAACCAGTTTACTCATCTACACTTGTATTTTAATCTGGTTTTGAGTAAAAGTTAGGAAATGGAAATTTTAAAATCATTCTAAACTTGAATAAAAGGAGCAAGTTAAATATAAATTCATCTATAACATTGAAGATGAATAAAGAAAAGAAAAAGAAAAAGAAAGAAAAGTTTGAGTAATTTATCTGAAAAATTCTTCAAACCTAGAATCATATTACATACCTGCAAAGCCAGCAACTGTGAGGCAGAATCAGGAAAATTAACAATTCGATATCATAATTGAGGCAAACTTATACTACATGAGTCCTGCTCAAAATAGTAGAAATAAATAAAAACAAATGAATTATTATATTTACTCCCTATTTACAAGGTCAAATTGCTATAAAATTAAACATTAGCCAACAAAAATATTCTTCTGAAAATTATCAAGCATTGTGTAGCTAATAATTACTTGCCCTTTAAAGAATGAAACCTCCTAAGGGTATGTGAATGACTAACAGAATTCCAGATTAGTTATGTTTCCCTAAATTGGTAGAACATTTCAATTTAGGTTGTCAGGCTTAGTGACAACTGTCCCTACTTGCTGAGCTTTCTCAGGGACCCAATAGAATATATTGTTATTATCTATTTTTTTCTTAGAGTTTCAACTTCCTTTTATTAGCCTCCATCAAAGATATGGTTCATAACTTCTTAGACTATTCATGCTGTATATTATTATATACACAACTTTAGACATCAAATTAAAACAAGCATTGTCACTGATTCAACTACAATAATCTCATTCATTGGGATTCAAACTTTTATCAAAATTAGCACTTCCTCAATAGTTCCAAGATCACACCTTGATGTCTGTTCATTGACTCTTCATTTTCTATGGTCTCTGTTCTGCTTTTACCTTTTTTGTCCTTATTAGATTCCAAAGTTCATTACTTTAACTTATTATTATCTCAAAACACTTATTTGATAATCATTTAGACATGATTATACCTGATTTCTTATTGACAGATTACTGAATTGTGTAACTATTCCATGTGTAATTCTTTATAGTTTTTTCAAATTATTATAATGTGCATTATTATAGTCTTCAGCTCCCTCTGTGAAATATTTCAAACATATCAGATATAGCCATTCTGTTATTTCATCAAAAAATTACATATAAAATCAAATTTTATTAGCATCCTCATTATCTTTACAATTATAATGATCATCACTACTTTTCTAAATTTTAGAGATTATATAGACAATATTCCCTGTTTACTAACAGAGATAATGGTTTATATGTATCCTTCATGGATAAAATTCTGTAAGGGTTTTTAATAAAAGCCAAGCACATAGTTACATAATATTCTTTTCATTATGAAGCATATCAAGCATAACGATTGATATTTCAGTATTTATATATTATAATATACTCTATAGATCAACAATTGTCATCAGCATAAAAATATACAAGATTACCTGCCACTTTTAAAATACAAAAATTGTTTTGGCTGACACCACAATGATGCTTTTTCAATTAACTCTCATTTCTCACTCCAGTCTTGACACTATAGTGACATTTCAGCAATCCCCCTGCATTACACTTTGTCCTATATGTCTTGCATAGTATTGTAACATTGTGAGGAGATTTGCTACTGGTCCAATTAAAATAAGAATCTTTATCTGTGAGGAAATGACAGTGCTGTGGTGCTGTGGAGAAAAAAATAAGGCAAAAGGAGATGATGGTTACTGGCTAAGTGTAGAGAATAAGCCAATTGTCCATGTAGGAGGCAGGTCTAATAGCCTTTTTGTGAGTCCTGAGCTCAGCACCTTGCATGTGTTTTCTCATTTTATGTAATCATCACATCAATGCTACTAGTAGGTACTATTTTTATTCCAGTCTACAGATGGCTGAACTGAAGATCAGGGAATTAAGTGGTAATGACACAGTTTCTGTGTACAAGAGCCAATTAAAGCAGTGATTTGCCTGAAATCACGAAGGGAGATCAGAATTTATTTATACAATAGTTAAAAAGGAGATAAGTAAGTTAGACTATGTAAAAAAGAAATCTTTTTTTCAAGAAGCAGCAACAAACATTCACATACTGAAATTTTCTGGTTTATTATTTCATTTTAAGAAATAACATTCAATTTCATTTAAATTTAGTTCAATTGTAACAGTGATGGACATTAATCAATTAGAACATTAATCTTTTCTTTTACACTTCTTAAGTCATCACCCTTCAGGTCTTTTCCATGCATTATCTAATAAAATCTACAAATGCAGAAGGAGGAAGTAATATTACATTTTTAAGAACATCCTATTTATCCATGTCCTGTTAAAATTTCTAAATTCCAGTGTACATAGAATCTGAAAGCATCGTGAGGTTAATAGCTCGAATTCAAAGGATTCACTGTATCAATTATCAACCTAGGATCATGCTTTATACTAGTCTGGTCTTGCTCTTCATTCCACAGAGAAAGGATAAAAAAATTGATTTACAAGTTAAGAGCAGAGATGTTTGCATCTTTTTAGAATCTTTTATTGAGTGTGCCCCTAGAAAGTACTTGCATGTTGCCTGACTACTTACATTCCTAGGAATCAAATTTAACCTGGACATAGAACTCATAATGCTAGCTGGCCTTGAGTCACCTAGGCTAATCTGCAACTTCAATAGAAAAGTGACTTGTAGTGCCTATGAGAAAATAAATGGGAATTAGCAAATGTATAATCAAGTATTCTTTCTACTCAGTAAACAAAGATGGAATGCTTAAATATGTCTTGGAAATTGCTTTCTTTCTTAGACATTTGTCAAGTCTCTGGAAGCAATGAAAATATTTCCTTGGAATATTAATTGAATGTTTTCCATTTGCACCCCAATGCAATTATCAAAATACCTATGGTTTTCATAATGGCTTTGCTGAAGTAATGGCCAACCATGCTGAGAAGGTGTGCCTTTCAATGTCCACTGTGTCAGACTCCCACTAATTGAATCTTCAGAACACTTTTTATGGAAATGTGTTTAATTTTCAGTCATATCTTTGTTCAATGTATTTCCAGTGCATTTAAGTTTTTCAAGCAAATATTAGATTAGGGTATTAAACAATAGTATAACATCCAATTTGGTATCCAACTAGGACACCATAGCAAGTTTTACAAATGAAATTCATTAAATAATTAGATGAAGTGAGATATCCAAAGGTAATTTCACGGTGGGTTTTACTTTACTTCTTTGTTAGGTTTGTACTAGCTATACAAGATTGCCAAAGAGAGCCAGTACCTTTATAGAACTTGAGAACACTTGTTACTATTTTAAACTGCTTTCCATTGGGAAGTCACTGCTGATCTAATCTATTAGCATATTTTTATCTAGCCATACTTTCTGATGAACAGCGAAAGAATATTATCAAGGTTGAATAAAATTAACAACTTCAGAAGGATGTCAGAAAACTGTCAGAGGGATGGTGTTTGTATAAAACAGACAAGTGATATCAGCAGAGGTCAGTCTTCCTATCCAACCTGATATCATCTTCATATCATGGTACATTTAATCTCTCAGTAATAGCTTGTGTCTAGAAAATCTTCTGTTTTGCCTTTTTGTAGATGATCATTATGGCCAATAACTAGAACGTAAATTTGCAAAAAGTGCAATGACTTGGCCTACACATCCTGCCTCGCTGAGGTTGCCAGTATAGAGCTCCAGATTTTGTGATACACAATGCATTCATTCAAGCAGATATACAGATAACAACATATATTTATAAGATTATAAAAAGAAAAAGAAGCAAGCTTCCTGTTTGCTCCATGACTTCAATTAAAGAGTATTTGGTAATGGATAACACAACAATTTAGACATAACTAAACAAAAATCCAATAAATAGTCTCTTAAGAGATTAATGCCCAATTTCTTAAAAATAATTGATTGAAAAAGTACTCAGTAAAAAAAGATGAAAATAATACATAAAACTGAACAGTTGATGTTTTGCAATTTTATCATAGCTGGGGTATTATAACGAAGATAAATAATTTCATTTATCTGTAACTATGTATTATGGGCACACAATGCTTTGCTTGCTTGTTCATATATAAAATATTTTCTTAAAAATGCGATGAATATTTAATATTAATCAATCATATTGTAGCATTCCTTTTTCTCTCTTTCCATCTCTCTCTCTCTATCTCTCTCTAACACACACACACACAGTCATCATTTAGCTTTGTATACAGTTTCAAACAGCATTTATGGAGGTGATTTATGTCATCTATTTCTGTGGAGGTATGCACACAAATGATGTTGTATAGCTTAAAAAACCTAAGTGTTTCCAATAACTGATTTTTTTAAATGCACATATTGGCCTAACAGACATATGGAAAAGTTTAATCAGAATTGTATGATTTTTTACACTAATTCCATGCAATAAAGTTCTGTGGTCAACAATAGCCTATTTAAATATGTTTGAGATACTAGATTTCACAATATATTATCTTTCTTGATATACAAAAAAGGCTTATGTAAGTATGGCAATAGAAAAATTCAAAACCAAGAATAATTTTGATAATAATTGACAAAATATTTAATTAGGAAATTATTAAAATTAGTGTTGAATACATGTGTTCCAGAACATTTTTCTCATTTATAAATCTACATGTTATCATAACACAATATAAGGATGAATTGAGAAAAAAAATCTTAGATGCTTAACAGTAGAAAATCCAAAAATTAATAAACTTGTTTGGAGGCAAAATTATATTATGTCACAGTAAATAAGGAAGTGGGGCAATGCAAAATAATGTTACTTAGTAAAGTACCATTTTATTCTATTTATTATGCAGAATGTAAATATAATTTAGCATAATTAATATCATTTCAGTTCTTAATTAGGTTCTGTTTATCATATTGCATAAATTGTATTTATATACTCTCTTGTTATCATAATTTAAAAGGAGTTTAAAATTATGTTTGACAGTCTGCCTTAGTTATTTTATAGCTTATATATGCTTTATAATAGTTATAGTATGGCATTATATGTTTTGGGTTTTGACACAGGGTATGTTTTATTTAGAAAACATGGGAACTACATCATAAAACAATTTCTTACACATGATTCCAGCAATGTGTATAAATATTGAGAACTACAGAAAGCCAAGGAGAAATATGTGGTCCCTTACTACCTAAGCAAAGATACAGTATATGGTGCTGTGTGTGATCAGCTTCAGAAATGTAACATTGCCAAGTACAAAGGGAGAAATCTTTGTAAGCTGTGGACACATTTTCCTAGTCTCATCATGTTTCATTGGTTAAAGAGGTGCAGTTCTTTCTATTTAAAATGTTCTTGAGATTGAATGTTGATGCAATATAGTTTCAACATATATTTATTAATGCATTTATACTTTTCAGTTTATATTATTTATAGCATAGATTTTTTATATAATTTTATTATTTGTTTTGAAACAGGGTGTTACTATCTATATAATGTAGGCTAGACTCAATCTTGTGATCCTACTGCTCCAGTTCTGGAATGCCAAAATTATAGCTGTACAAAATTAATGGCAATTCCTTAATTTACTTTTTAATTTTATACTTCATTAAAGATAATATTAAATTAACTTAAATTATACAAATTTAATACTTAAATCATTCATGTTTGAAACAAGTATCTTGTCATAATATTCAGCAAATTTCCTTCTGTAGGTTCAGGGTATGATGTATTCTTTGCAATTTGGAGAAAAGATATAAGGAAAGAGTTCCACAATGACATGGGCTTGATATTACACCATAATTTATCTCTGTGCTGTTACTATTGGATGCCCTGATGTAGCTTTTCTGAACGACCCTTCTTCTATTACAGTTGCAATTCTTCATATCATAATTTATTAGTTCTAGGTTGTCATATATGAGATCAGCACACACTTGGAATCTTAATGCCACACACATATTCATTTTCTTACAGTTCTGATGGGTCAGCAATCTTTTGCGGTTTAGCTAAGTCCTCTGCAATACCAAACTCAAGGGTCAGTTAGCATGGCATTTTCATTCAAAAGCTTGACTGAGAAAGGTTCTATTCACTTCCAACTCAATCAGGTTATTGGCAGAATTCATCATTTGGTTTAATTCATAGCAGTGACTTTTTTGTTGTTGTTATCAGAGAGAGGAAACTAGGAAGTGTAGCTAAAGCAAACTGATTAGTAAGATATAATTGTAAAATGAGAATCACAGGCTCGCACCTTTGCTATTTTCTAATGATCAAAAACATTTCATATTTCTAGCAACAATAAGCAATTGTTTTGAGAATAAAAAAACAGACATGGATACATCAGATTCCAAAGAAGTTCAGGGCTTCTGGCTAACTGTGGTAACTTACTAGCATACTAAAGAGTTTGGCCTTTAGGCTCACTCTATGGCCTGGTTCTCTAGCCTGCTTCCTCTCCCTGTTGCTCAGGACTCTTCCAAATGTCTCTAACTGTTCTCTCTTTCATATTTCCAATAAGCACTTTCTTCTCTATCATACCTAAGGGTGGCCATGTCCTCATTTTCATTTGCAGCAGTGTCCTAATCTGTCCGCCACAACCAGGTGGCATAGAGGAGGGTTTGGGAATGATCCTCCTGTTTTTAGTTTGTGCCTTACTTACTGTGAGGAAAGATAAACTTTTTGAGTTTCTAAGTGTACACCACTAAATTTATAATAGTAAACATCTTACCTCCTTTTCTCAAAGACCACGGTAAAAGGTTCAAGATATTCAAATTCTCAGCTTCTGATTTATACAAAGAAACTTCACATGAATGAGGACAGCAAGTAGATGAGATATAGAAGTATGAAGCTGAAGTGCCTATCTTACCAAAAAAAAAAAGATCCTGACCCTATGTCTGTCATGAGGTCACTGACTTTATAGGGTATATGATCATCTTGTATGATAACTAATGAACTATTCTTTTCTGGCATTTGGAATTCCTCTGACAACTTTTCTTCTACTTTCAACATTGTCTAAGGCTAACAGGACCAAGGTCTAGTTCACCAGACTCTTTCCACTGTGATTTAATTTTACCTAGGAAATACCACAAATGTTTTAACTCAAATATTCTACCGTTCCCCAGGATCAACTGGACACTGTAATCTGATAGAAAAGTGTTTATATTTCGATTTATGAAAGCAGTCCTTATGTGGTTGTGCGACAGCTATAAGAACACTAAGATATCCCTACACTTTCCTAGACTAAGCTGTAACAATAACTATTTACTTTTTGATTGTAGATGTGGCTACATTTGAATGAATCTGAACCCTAGTGACAGAACTTTGGCTTCAAATGTTGGTCTTACAGCAAATAACCTTCCTTGAGAAAGTAATTTTTGTATCCTGCACAAAAATTGTCCAGGCATCTGAGCATGCAATTATAACCTGCATCTAATATAATTTTATTGTGTTTTCCACCCACTTGTCAATTAGGAAAAGTGAATATGATCTTTCTCTTCTTCAGATCAAAAGATCAGAATTCCTGTTGAATCAAACAAAAATCTATACAATCAAGCTTTGTATGTCTTGATTTATCTTATGATAGAATATAGAATAATTTGCCACTCATGCTATGTTATAGATAGATTCATATTCTGTGAATTTTTCATGACCAGATATAAAGATTTTCACAAGCATGAGTTCTAAGGAAAACATGAAATTAAATTAATATTTCAAGTAGAGACCTCATTTTAAAAAGTATCATAACAATATTCTAATAATTTTGATTCCAGACCATGGCCAAAAATGGATGTAAGACCTCAGATCCATTCTGAAATGAACTGTTTAGGATATAAAAGACAAGAGCATAAAGAGTTCTACTAAATTAGTTTAATAAGGGTAGTCTGAAGAGAAATGATTGTGTAGCACTTCCAACTTAACAGAGATATATTGCAGTGCATTTAAATTTGTCGAAGAAAAATTACTTGTGCAAAGGAGATTCTGACTCAAATGACAAGGAGAAGAAAGCTGTAAGCATACAGCACCACTTATGTTATTAATCTGAATGACAGGGAGGAAGAAAAAAGGATAACAATAGATGCTGACATTGCAGAGTGTGAACTATGAATTAATTTGCTCTGACAATGACACCTTTGAAAGGACATTTGCTGGCCACACACCATAGCACTTTGCCCAGAATATGAAATCAAATATAACAGAATAATTTCTTGGCCTTTGAAAACTACAAGATGAATTTAGAGAATACTTATTTATTATGATTGATATTTTATGTCACACTGTTGGTAAGAAAACTGTACTTTCCATTTTCTTACTTCTTATGATCTCAGATTTAAAACAATTAGTTATACTGACCTCAAAAACAGCATTTTCAACCAAAGAGAACCACTTCTAAAAACAATAGCTGAAACAGATTTTTCTCATAAAGACTTTGTCTGAGTGCAAAGAGGATTTCTTTATTTTAAAAACAGAATTTATGTAGGTAAATAAATATAATGAAACTTGGTTGTTATATAGCAGTGATAAAATTAAAATGTGTAATAACTTGGGAACACAGATTGGCTATACATCTTCCCAACTGAAAAATAATTTTAGGATGTATGTGTAGGATCAAACCACCTTCTCCTCTTTCATTTCTAGCAGGAAAATTGAAACAAATATCTTTCTAGACCTTTATATAGGTAGAGATTTGTAAAGAATTTCCCACCCTGGTATTATACATATTGCAAAAGACCACAGAGTAACTGTCTATAGGATAATGGAAAAGAGTTCTTCAATTGCCTACTGTTTTATCACCACATAATAACCTAATAAAATATTTTATTACATTTATTTATATTTATGTTTGGGTGTGCTGCTATGCCATGGTTGTGGAAATTAGAGGACAACTTATGAGAATTGGATCTACCATATAGATCCCAGAATCTTACTTAAGTCATTATTTGGTGACAGATACTTTTACCCATCTAGCTAGCCCTTGATTTCCAGTTTCTGATCCTCCTGTCCTACCTTCCCACATTTTAAGAATTACATGACCATACTACCAAGCCCAATTTATGTGATGTTAAGTTAAAACCTTGGTGTTAGGTGTCAAGGTTTCATGCACACTTAGTAAACACAAAGTATGCCTAACTGTGTGGTTATTGTACTGCCCATACTTCAATGTACAGGGTAAGAAGCACCAATACTATATGGTTGATAGTGGCATGAGAAGAAAGAGAAAGAGACTAGAAACGGAACCCACTGTGAATTTATAGTGTCCCATGGGACAACAATCTTAGGAGTACTGATGATGTGACATCAAGGAGGATCCAAATTCTTATTTTAAGGATTCCTAAGAAGTCTGTGTGTCTCCTGGGAGGTTCTCATACTCTTTCATAACAGACACATTTTATTATACAAAGGATAAAATTAATATCAAGGTGACTTGAACTGGGCCAGGCCTCAAAGGAGTCAAGAGATTGCATTTTTGCCAGAATCCCACCTCCTAATGAAATACAATATTAACTTAAAGTTAAATTTGCCATTCTCATGACTTTAATCTTAAAGAAATTTTGCTACCTTTGTCTTATGATGAACAAATTAGGAAGAGAAAAATAAACTGTACAATCTTATACAATGTTTCGTGGGTGGAAATTTCTGTCCTGTCTGGTTCTGCAGCCATTTAGTCATAAATAAATACAAAGAAGCTTATATGAATTACAAACTGTTTGGTCTATTACTTAGGCTTATTTATACATAGCTCTCACAACATAAATTAATCCAAAATTCTTATCTATCTTTAGCCATGTGGCTCAGTATCTTTTCTCACTAAGGCATTCTTATCTTGCTTCCTGTGTATTTGGCTGGTGACTGACTCTGACTTTCCTCTTCCCAGACCTCCTAGTCTGGTTGCCCCACCTTTAATTCCTGCCTGGCTACTTGCCAATCAGCATTTTATTAAATCAATACAAACAACAAATCTTTAGAGTCTACAAGAGCATTATCCTATAGCAATATTCGGTCAATTATCCTGAAAAACATTTCACACCAAAATTAGTTTTGAAAATATGCTTATGTGATTCTGTGTACAAACTTTCCCACTTTGTAGCTTAAATGTGAATATTATCCTTTTATAAATCAAGAGTCCAGTAATTTGTACTGCTGAATTCTTTTTATATTTCCTTTAAAAATATAGTGCTTTGAGAATTATATATACTATGTATTAATACCTCCCCAAATCCTATAAGGTCCTTCCCACCCCATTCACTACCCACTCCGTCTTGTGTCCTTTTTGTTAGGTGTTATCAAGCTTATGAACTTTTCTATCATAAATAGCTAGCATATTCTTTAAAATTTGTGCATGCATTTATTTTTCATACATTGTATAGATATTTTAAACATTAACAACAAAAATGATATTATTGAAATAATATGTACAAAAATTTCTTAAAATAAATGTGATGCAGTTAAACATAAATACAAAAGCAAAAAAAATAACCATGAGACCATGTCAGAATAAAGCCAATAAAATAATGTAAGCCTTATTAGCTGTAATATGCAGATTATTGTAATCTCATTTACCTTGCAATGTGGCTCTGAGGATTAAAGAAGTTATTGTAGACATATATCATCTGACACAAAGAATGTGTTCAGTACATTGTGATTGCTATTTTAATTAATAATCCTCAGAGCAAATACTGGAATCCCCTTTGCATCCAGATCCAGATATTGTATCTTGGTTTGTTTGCTTGTTTAATTCCAATTTCATTTCCCTTGGGATTTTCCCTGACTATGCAAAGAAAAAAATAACAGTAGCAGCTATTTAAAAACTGTAAGTTACAACTAAAATATAGAGGCCTTAAAGCAGAAATTTTGCTTCCTCTCGAAATGTTTCCCTCTAATTATAGGGACTATGACCAGGATATTAAATTATTGGACCAAGGATTTGAAAGTAATATTTAAATATTTCAATTTTTTCTCTAATCTCCAAAACATGTCTGGTTTCTGGTATAAAGTTTGGTCCCTTATGTGGACCTTAGAACCTATGGCTATTCTTGATAGTCCCATTTAATTATTGATGATTTTGCTATTGTTTAGGTTTTATCTTTCATTATGGTATTGCTTAAAGCAATGCACAAATATTTTGCCTTACATAAAAAGGTAACTAAAATATTAGAATTTGTATTTAACCAAAATCTAGAAAATTGTTACATAAACATACATGTTTTGCTATATTTGTATAGAATATTTCATAAATTGTTGAATGCTTTATTCAAGTATAGGTTATTACAACTAATGCTGATGACCTATTTTGATTCCTTGGTTCCATAGTGAAAAGAACTGAATCATCAAAGCTGTCTTTGGACCTGCACACATGAGTTGTGCCATACAGACATATGTTCACAAACAGGAAGTAAACCAGTTAATAGTTTGTAAGAGAAGATAAATTTGTAGAGAGATAAATTTCATGAATAAATTAATTTTGATATGGGCAATTCAATACAGTTCCTATGGTACATACACCACTGTTCTGTGATGCTTATGGTCTCACTCTTTTGGAGGCCCACCACCCAGCACCCAAATACATCACACATGGAGGCTTATTCTTAGTTATGTATGATCAGCCTTAAGCTTGGCTTATTTCTAGATAGCTTTTCTTAACTTCAAATTATCTTGACTTTCTTTTTCCTCTAGACTTTTTCCTTTTCTTACTTCTGTGTATCTTATTTTCACATTTTCTCCATGTCTGGCTGAGTGGCTGGGTGGCAGAACACTGACATCCTCCTTCCCTTAATCTCTTATCGCTTGTACCTTCTCTTTCTTGTTTCTCCTTCTATTTATTCTCTCTGCCTGCAAGCCTCACATATCCTTAGTCCTGCTTTACCAATGGCCAGGCTCTTAATTTGGACCTTCAGGTGCTTTAGACAGGCAAACAGTCACAGCTTCACATAGCTAAATAAAGGCAGTATAAATAAAGTGTTACATACCTTAAAATAATATTTGCCCACATTTCCCCCTTTTCTATCTAAAAAATTAAAAGTTTTAACTTTAACATAGTAATACTGTATACAATAAGAACAATTATCAAATAAAGATTTCCTTCACAGCATACTGAATTCTAATTTGTGTCTGGTAAATTTAAAGAAGATACTCCATAATCTATGTAAGGCCAAACTTTTGACCTAACTTACTTCCTATAAAATGTAAGGAAAACTGCAACTATATCTATCTATTCTTTAACTCCATCAAAGGTACCAGAAGAATATAATAATAAATAAAGAAAAAGTGCTTTGCAAATAATATTCAAAAACCTTAGAAATGACAGAGACATCTGACTATGTAAACAGTCACACAAAGTTACTTTACAATGTTGGGGTAACCATTTTCAGTCTACAGTCCCATAGTATCTGGTAGACTTTTCAATGAAGCAGGAAATTTAAAAGACTATTTTCAGTTTTTTGAAAGAAATTTTCAGTTTGTTACTTTTCTCTGTATCCTGCAGAATATCTGGCAATTTCTTCTGTGAAGCAGGAACTCTGACGTATCATCCCATCTTATTTTGTCAAAGTTCATCAGTCACTTTCCTGTGGTCCTGTATATCCAGTTTATAAAATATACTATCAAATACACATGCAATAGAAACTTTTTGCCCAAATGGCCACATGCAAACTCCATGAGGAGTTTCTTTGATGCTCATTATCTTTGAAGTAAATTAGTGCTTCCAGGAGCAAATGTGTCTCATTGTTACAAAAGGGCCTAAATTAGCAAAACATTTTAAATTCTATATTCTGTTGGTCTTCAAAAGGTTTGTAAACCATTTCTCTATCTAAGATATATCTTTATATCATCTGGAAAACATCATCAATGATAAAAAATAAAATAGAAAATTTTGAACAAGTAATTAATAATTGAAGACCAATAGTATTTTAAAATTCTTAATTATACCATGTATACGTTTGTTGTCTAGCTAAAGGTGGATGGATACATCTTGGAATAAAATGTGAATGCACTATTAAGAATATAATCCTTCATACTTAGGTACAAGGCCAGTAATGATGTGAAATTGGAAGCAAACATACTAATTATAAATTTGGAATTTATGTGAAAAACACATGAAAATATATTGTAGGTGATATTTGATACCTGAAGTCCAAAAATATGCATTTTAAAAATATTTTTGGGGACAAATTTATTCATTAGAATATTCCAAACTGCTTGGGAGAAAATCCATGCCTAGTACTATCTACCAGGTCAAAAAAAACTGCAGTATGTTATATCATAAGCCCTACATGGGAAATGAACACTTTTAACTAAATTGACACAGAATCAGGATGAAAATCAACAGTTATGTTCATGATCGTACATATATGTTACTCTCAGTCTTAGGCAGCAAATACCTTTTTTCCCACAAAGATCATTGTACAAGTTTTCAAGAATAAGTGACAGATGAAATAAGACTCTTGTAGTACTTTCAAAGAGGTTGGAGGAATCATTTACGTGCCAGAAGATAAAATGATTACAGAATTCCACCTGCTAGAGAGTACATAGTCACTGCTAACACAGACTCCAGTAACTGTTGCTGCCTCCACTGGCTCAGCAAAAGAATGAAAATATCAATAATCCATTAAAGTCGAAACAGATGGTCAGGGGACCATAGACGTCACTGATGCACTATTTGTTTTCAATAGATTCAGGAAGGTATATTTTCGTTGTCTGCAATTATGAAACCACTGGTAAGCTTCCCAGGTTCTGAGATTCTATAGTGGTGACACAAATGGAATTAACTCAACTAAATCAATCAGAAAACAAAACTGAACCATGAATCTGGGAAAGGGACTAGTAGAGAGATGTGAAGGTGATTGGGATGATGAAGAAATAAAAGTTGTTAAAAGTATAGAATAATAGTCTGAATACATTTTGTATGTATATTATACATTATGTATAAATTCATTATATACACCATATATATATAGAATATAGAATATATGTGTGTGAAAATATCACACAACAAACTTAATCAAAAATACTCTAGATTGACTTAATATTAAAATTATTTGAAAAAATAGTGTGAAAGTTTTAGAAACCAATTTTTCATAATTGTTCAGTTTTTATAAGAAACTAAGAGAACATTAGATGTTTTAAAAATGTTAATTTTAAACAATATAAGATAAAATTAGAAGTCTGAATAATGCTTGAATTGTATAAGACATTTTAACAGAAAATGAGAGATGCATTCATGATGACCTGTGTAGAAGCAATGAAGATTGTGTTAGTAGTCACAAAAACAACTTGATAGGTAATTATGCAGTGAAGTAATGCTTCTTACCAAGAAAGCACTGCACATATTTTAAATTTTAAGGAAAACAACAGAATGTAGGCTACCTTATGATAGTCTACTTATATTTCATACCCTTATACAAAGAGATGTACAAATATGAATATATGAATGTGCATATTCTTATATGCATATTCACTAACATATGCACATATGTGGAGAAAGGGTATGAAAGAGAAGTCAGAGGTGATTAAAAACAGGTTATGTTTGATTTTTGACATATTTGTTGAGAATTTCCTACATGTATATCATGTGACTTTAACTAATATACTTCTATTTTTCCCCTTTTTCTGCCTTCGCTTTTACCTTGCAACTCTATGAACTCTATGTTTTCTCTCTCTCTCTCTCTCTCTCTCTCTCTCTCTCTCTCTCTCTCTCT
>LOJH01011907.1:0-12182 GCA_001685095.1 Ellobius talpinus
GCCAGTCTTACAGGTGTAAGATGGAATCTCAGAGTTGTTTTGATTTGCATTTCTTACACATATTTTAAGTCTGTGAAAAGCATGGCACAGTGTACCTCTGATACACTGCTTTGGTTGTCAAACAGAATTCTGTATAAACCTTGAATCCTTTTGCTAGATCCTAGGTTTTCCCTTCTGAAGTAGAAATATGCAACCATTGCTTACCATATATACTACCATTGACTCATAAATTAGAAATGATCTTCCATTTTATGCTGTGTTTTCCTCTTTGTACGTTCAACTCCTCTTGCTTTGCCTGAAGTAAGAAATCCTGAAGTAGCATATTTATCTGACTCAGAAACCAATTTATTTTAGATTGGGGTAGTATTCCTTAGATTCTGCTATACCACTGTCAGATAAATACCATTTTGAGCCCTTCTTTACAATCCATTTGATCTTAGCTTATCATTGACTGACTTGGTAAGTTACAGCATAAATATATGCCTGATTCCTGAGAATATTCTTTCTCACTCCTCATTTTGTTCAACTTCCAAAAAGAATAGCATCTATCTCTACTATTTTGAAGTAGTCACTTCCTTTGCCCTACCTGCAATTTTGTATTTCTTGATAGAATACTTAACTGTGTGCAATTTTTACTTTCTTCTTCCAGAGAAGCTATTTTCAATAACATTTACTATAAATTATACATACACTCACATCTACATTTCCTGAATTTCGCGGACCTTGTGGCTGTGACCACTGGACTTCCGACTTGGCTGACTTGTATCCTAATCAGTGTGAAGTGGATGGAGCTCTGGATGCTTCTGCTTATTTCCCCATTCTCTACACTTCCACTTCTATCTCTATACATTGCCCTGTCTTAAGACGCTCATTTTATAGATGTCACCCTTTCTTTCAGTTCTTATAGATTTTATGGACTATTCTTTTAAGTTCTCACCTTATTTTTAAATTTTTTTGTTGTTTTTTGAAAGTTTTGTGCAACCTGATTTGATCATATTCTTCTATATTATTGTTAAAATGTTTAAAATTAGTTAAATTGATTTTCAACCAGTTTTGTACAGGTACACATGCGTACCAGCCACCCTCATTCCCTTCCTACCAGTCCTATGTACCTATTTTGTCTGTTCATTTTGTTTTGAGATCCACTGAGATGAATTCAAGCTGTTTGTGTGACCTTGGTTTGAAATCTGATAGGCTCACCAGTGAGGACACAATGAAAGACAATAGTTTCCCCACGAATCTATCAATAGCCTATAACTCAAAAGTTAAGGGTAGGGAAGTCATTGATTTTTTTTCCCAGCTTCTTTGACTTATTTCTTGAGAGGCTGAATCTTACCTGGGCCCTACGCAGGTAATTATAATAGTTCATTAGTCATTTCAGTAGTTTAGTCAAGTATTGTCTACTATGTTCCTCAAAACCTGGCTTTTCAATCTTAAGATAAAATTTACATTTTATACTCTGTCTAAAATTCCCAAATTATTTTCTCAGCTTAATTTGTTTCCAGAATCAGTTTTCTAATCCTGATCAACTTTTCTACTGTCTTCTTATTAGTCATTGTACTTTAAGAGTAACCTGTTCAATTGAACAGAGCTATGAATTCAAAGGAATTATAAATGGCTGTACTAATTGCTCATGATCATGTATTACCCATTTTTCTCAGTTTTGAAATTATGAGAGTTTGTTTAGATTTTTCTCATATAACTATATATGACATACTCAATATGGTCCAATGATGATTATTTTCCTTTCAAATACTTGTTATTTAACAAATTAATAAATTCAGAATTTGTCCTTATTTTTCTAAATAAGTCATTTACTTTTATAAAATTTACACATATAGTTATCTATTTTTAATTAACATACAAATTATTTCTATTTATGTTTTACAGTATAATATACATATATATTTTGAAAAGAATAGTTTTAATTAATTAAAATATACATTACCTCATATTACTACCATTTTTGTGGTGAGAACATTTAACTTCCTTCTTCCTAACACTTTTCAGTCATTTATTTTTTTATTTGTAATTTTGTGTCTGACTAATATCCTCCCAACTCCCAGTGACTTTCCCTGATCATCCAATCACTTGTCTCTGCTAATGACCATTCTACTATTAAACTATAAAAAAGAAAGAAACACTGACATTAGAATCAACAGGGATAAACTTAGAGGGCATTACATCAAATGAAATAAAAAATGTTCACAGAAACAAGTCTTATGTTATTTTATTCCTCCGTGAAATGTAAAATGGATTGTCATAGAAGTGGAATATGTAAGGAACTATATACATGACAGAAAGATGACTGCCCGTAAATGACTAATCACTCACCTAGAACCAAGATTTCTGCTTTGTTCTCCATGCAAACAGTTTGACAGAGTCCTGATGTCTATGAGACAACGTAGAATGTCACAATAATAATGAGCTTATACAAACGTATCTCAGGCTTTGAATGATGTCTGCAGCAATTGCCAGATACAGGATTTCAGTGAGAAAACAGTATAAGAGATTTCAAACCTATTCTTGACTTTTCTGTCCTGATATATATGTTAATAAATATTTTTATAGTGAGAAACTAGCACATTTAACTTCACATATTTATTTTCTCTAGTCTTTATCTCTCTTAAAAATAAATGATCTATTATTGAATCAAAGTATTTCCACTCTTCTTTACCCAAGAAAAGTTTCTGTGTTGATAATGATTCTTTCCTGTTAACTTTCATTTCTTTTTTTGGAAAGCCCTTGATTGTTTGAAGTGGTTAAAGATCCCAGAGTAGCACATGTTTAACATATGGTGAAATCTTACTGATAGTGCACTCCAAGACAAAGGAAACCTTGTTGTGATAAGCTACATGGAACAGTTTGGCCTGCTCAAGAGGAATGGTAGGATAGTCTTGGTGTCAATTTGACATAAGCTAGAGTCCTCTTAGAGGAGGGAATCTCAGTTGAGGAAATGTTTCCTTAAGATCAGGCTGTAGGCAAGCCATGACTGCATTTTCTTACTTAGTGATTGGTGGAAGAGAGCCCAGACCATTGTGGGTTGTTCCATCCCTGGGCTGGTAGTCCTGGGTTCTGTAAAAATACAGTATGAGCAAGCCATGAGAAACAAATCAGTAAACAGCTCCCTCCTCTGTGGCCCCTGCATCTGCTCCTGCCTCGAGGTTCCTGCCTTGTTTGAGTTCCTGTCCTGACTTCCTGACTTCCTTCAGTGGAACTAGGATGTGGAAGTGCAGGCAAAATAAACCCTTTCCACTCCAACTTGCCTTTCTTTTTTTTTTTGCTGTGCTAGAAGCCCTGACTAAGTACATCAAGTGTATTTTCTGTTTCTAGAACTGTTGTCTACTAGGAAACCAGTACAACTTTTTCAGTGTATCTAGTGACTGTTGTAACATCCCAACAGGATGTTCTATTGCACAACAAATTGTTGGGGTTATTAGTCAAATTCAATAAATAGCATGAGATGAAGGTTTAAACTTAATAAGAATCAGCAACTCTTTGGGAGGTGAGCCACTCATTTTAGAACAGTATTTAAAACAAGTGATAATAATTTTTTAAAAGTTGCCAAGTACTACTACTTCAACTATCGTATATCACACTTTCTCTGATTCCATCTGGAAAGAAATGATTTAGAATGATTCAAGCTTATCTTGCCAGGTATTTCCTGCAGTGGTTAATTCATGCTCTGATTCCATTTTTCTTGCCTATGAGGTAAAAGCAAATCTTACAATTTTCTACAGCATGAAAATGACCAGTTACGCAGTGTAAGAGCCAGAGGGTATGGAGGATACCAGGAAAACAAGACTCTAACCATAGCATGGGGGATGCATATATGAACTCACAGAAACAGACTGATGCACTAGATCTACACGGGTCTGTACCAGGTGGAGTCCTAGAGATGAGCAGAGAAGTGGGCATGTGTCCCCATAAACCCAGAAGCTATCTCCAAATGATTAGCTACTCAAATAAAAACAGTTTCCTCCAAGAGAGTCTCACAAGGGAAACAAATTACTCTTAAGGGCAGAACCCATGCCCAGCAGTAGATGTTCAACGAACCTGAACTCAATGGCATCTTCGAAAGGCCTTTGTATCACAGTGCTCATTTTTTAAATTTTAAGTTATGGCTTTCGGTTTTGTGTTTTAAAAGGAATACTATGTGTGTGAAGATGTGTCTCTCCCACTGTGTACATTTCTTGTGCCTTTTCTTTGTCTCTTTTGTTTGTTTTGTCTTATTTCTACTGATTTGTTCTTGCTTGATCTTATTTTACTTTATTGTTATTCCTTAGTTGCCAGCTTATTTTCTCAGGGGAGACCAAAAGATTGTGTGTCCATATGGGAGAGGATGTAAGGAGGAACTAGGAGAAGCAGGGGGAAAGGAAACCACATCAGAATATATTGTATGAAAAAAATCTGTTTTCAATAAAAGAAAAATATAGAACAAAACAAAGAAAAATGATCAGCTAAAATAAAGGGGTTAAAACTTTAAAATTATAAGGGATTAAAGGTTAAAATATTTTTGATATTACATATATTTTGAGATACTATTAGCAACATATTTAATTCTGAATTTTAGTTTTATCTAAAGACATGTCTATCTGTGTAGAACTTTAAACACAGAAATATTCTTTAGCATAACATGGATAATAACAATTCTATAAAAATATCTCTTGTAAAATGAACCTAAAGACAAATAGTGTTGTCCTCTACAGTATGGCTACAGACAAACAATATGAAATAAGTATAGGATAATCCATACTCTGAGTTTTGATCAATTTGTCAAAATCATTTCATAATACATCCTTCATTTTGGAATTATGCTGCTTACCAAGGAGAGCTTTGGAGGTAGATATAGTAATACATTAGACTTGTAATCTGATATGAATGTGGGTGTCTCTATTTTCTTTGTCTGACCCTGTTCTCATTTATAAAAACTTTGGCTTTGTGATACTGACCATGTCCATATACGATGCTAGAAAAGTAGGTTCTGGGCATATCCTACCATTCCTCATACAGCCTTTGTAATTGGCACTCAATGAGAACTTTTGGAGAGCATATGTGAATTATCCATCCTTTCTGTTAATGCTGAGATCTCAATCACTACTAGGGACCTATGCAGTTCTAATTGGCATTACTGTTGTTCCTGTTGCCCTTTTGGCAGGCTTGCTAATCTACTTTCACAGGAAACGTAATTGGTTCAGGATTTATTCAGTACACCACAGAAATTTATAGTTCAACTTGGGAGATGAGGTTTTGAAAGGCAGGGAAAGAAAAAGGAGATATGATTTTCCAGCTTTATGAACAGGGCTGTTTTGTGATGTGGCTTTATTCCCTATTTCCCAGTAGAGGCATAAGTTTGCTGCAGAATGCTGTCCTCTGAGCATAATAGCTATTACCATCTTAATCATAACAACTGTGATTGTATACAAAATTCTCTCAAGACCAGGCCTGTTTACCCTCATAGAAAGATGGGTATACAGAGTCATTAGACTCTTATCTGCAATGACAGCCACTGTCTACTGCATGTATATGCCAGGTACATGTAATTCTACTCAAGTTACACATGCTAGTGTATGCAAGGATGGAGGGGCTTCATCTATGAAGCTGTAGAGAAGTCACTATACACACTGGAGTGAGACTTTGGTGATCTGAGTGTGTGGGGTCAGCTAATCTCCTGTAGGTCACCCCTACCCATTTTACTGTCAACAAGCCCAATAATCTCATAGATTTAGCAAAATGGATTTGGCTGGAATCATTATTGATCTATTATTTATTCATGACCTATCTAAGGAGGGCATTCTTCAAATCTCAAGAAAAGTTAAGCAAGCACATATGTAGGATTCATGTCTGGAAGTAGCTGGCAATATAGACAATGATTCCTGTGAAATCTAGTTGTCGTAAGACGCAGGAACCAAAGCCATGTGACTGTAATCTAGAAGATGTGCAAATCCTTTATCTCACACTACTATTAAGAATGAATGTTAATGGCAAATGCAAAGGATTAAAATTCATTTGTTGAGATAAATGAACCATCCTAACCATTTTCAAATACAGAATTCTTTTTGAACATTCCTCTTTTGTACAAACATCACCACTGATTACACACCCTTGCCATCACCTCTCCTCCACTCCAAGTGTCTCTGTTTGTTAGTAGTCGGTCATAGCTAGGTCTTTTTCAAATCCCTTGACAGCTGTATACTTCTTTCCCTAGATTTTCCTATTTTACACAATTCACATAGAAGAAATCACACACGTACTTGTGCATTTAAAAATATTTTAGCGTAAAGATTTAATAATTCATCCCCATTGTACTTTTCTTGAGTGCTTTCTAACTTTATGCAAGCATATAATATTCTTTCTTTAAAAAAATACTGAGGCTGGGACTCACTCTGTAGCTCAAAGCTTTCTCAAGCTCTCAATCCTTCTGACTCTGCCTTCTGGATACTGGGATTTTTGACATGTGTCACTGGCCTAGGCTGTTGCAGAAGTTTCTGTCCTGCCTGGTTCCGCAGCCATTTAGTCCCAAATAAGCACACAGAGGCTTATATGAATTATAAACTGTTTGGCCTATTGCTCAGGCTCATCACTAGCTAGCTCTTACTAGTTAAATTAATACATAATTCTTATCTATGTTTAGTCACGTGACCAATGGAGAACTGTGAGAACATAATGATGACAAAGGTAACTTTCAACTGAAGATGGAGTTGCCTCCATCCTACAGTGTCGAGCGTCACAATTCTGGCACTATTGATAGTCATGGTGTTTTTGGAGGTCCTTGTGGTGGTTTGTATGAGAAAGGCCCCCATGGTTTGATATATTTAAGTACTTAATCCCCTGTTGGTGGAAAAGTTTGAGAATCATTAGGGGTATTGTCATTATTGGAGTGGGCATGTCAGTGGAGTGGGCTTTGGCATTTCAGAAGACTTTAGAAATTCTCTGTTCTCTCTCCCTCCCTCCCCACGTCATTCCCTTCCTCCTTCACACTCCACTTATATTTGCAGATCAAGATGTAAGCTCTCAGCTATTGCTGTTGCCATGTTCTTGCTCTGTCATTTTGGATTCTAATTGTCTGAAATATTATGATTTCAATTAAACACTCTTTTATAAGTATTCTTGGTCATCATGTCTTATCACAACAACAGAAAGGTAACAAAGAGAGTCCCCATGAGAGCCTTTTATCCACATTGGTAACCAACCCTTTAATGATATTCTTTACTGGCCTCCTTTTCATTATGTCCCATTTCTTACTTCCTCATTTGCTTCTTAGAGCCCCCCTAGCCCCAACTAAGTGTCATGGATCTAGTTTAGGTTTGGTTTCATGTTTATGCCAATAAAATCAGTGTAACTATAGCTCATAGGTGCCTGGCTGTTAACTCCTATAATATGTATTCTAAGTAATAATCCCTCCTTCCTCTTTCTACTTAGTTATGAAGACCTATTAATTTTTCTTCCAAATATCAATTTTCTACTTCCAGAAGCCACCTCAAAGCTCAGGCCTTTATCATACTGTCCCCGAGGTATTATGTTAGGCTTCTTGTTAGCATACCTTCTTCATTCATCTAAGACTTCCTGCATACTGATGCTTCATAAATTTTCTTCCTGTGTTAGTTTCATCAGTCACTCCCCTACTCCAAAACCGACTATTACTATGAACAATTTATCACACCAGTCTAAATTCCCTCCCTCCAAGTTAAGATGCATTTTTCCCACAAGATTCTCCAAACCCAATAAGCTTTATTGATTTTCTATGTGACTGAAGTCTTATAGCACCTATAATCTTGCCACAGAATTTAACACATTTATTATCCTGTATTAGTTCCATATTTTATGTTATCTCAGTCCACTAAAATTTAAGATCCTTGATGCTATATTTTGCATTTTCTATAATCCAGTAGAGTTCAAGGTAAACATAAAAATAATCCTTGTTAATATTTTTAAACAGAGTAGACACTTAATTCTTAGAAGCTTCCTAGATAAGGCAAATTCATATCTGATTGTGTGAATATATTTCCTGAAAAAAAGAGAATGTCAGAAAACATTTAATTTCTCTAAAGTTTCAGGATAAACAAATAAATACCAGTTCTTTTGACTTGAAGTTCTAGAGCATGACCAGCTCCAAGAACAAAGGATTTGCATGTTTTCAAATATAGGGCTATTGTTAAATATTTTATCATAAAACATAAAGAAAGGAAAATGATTTGGGGGAAGCAACCTCTTGAGGACTTAAACAAATTGCAACAAATTACTTAGGCAGGATATTACTATCATTTAGGTAGTTTTAAAGATATGTCTCAGTAACAGCAAAGAAACCCATTATTATTAATATCAATTATCAGAGAAACATTCAGTTTCCATTTCTAAAATCTCCCTCAATGTTCCCAAAAAAACATTGTTTGGGGGGGATTTAATTGTCCCTCCAAGCCAAATTTAAGTTATTTCGAAATGCACACAAAGGGCACATATTTAAAGCTCTATAGTATGCAGTATTGATTTAATAGCAATAAAACAATATAATACAAAACTAATATAACATTCCATATTTAATGCAGCTGTTTGTTATTGACAAAGGAGTTGTGTGTGCACATGAATACATGTGTGTGTGTGTGTGTGTGTATATATATATATATGCTAGTGTGAATATTTAGAGGATAATTGGAGAAATGTTTCTAAAAAATCTAAAACTTGAAACCAAAAGATCAATTTAATTCCCTTCAAAGCCTGTCCAGGTGTTTTTCCAGGTTGGATTTTTATAATTACTTAAGTATGCACCATTGCAAAGGTCCTAATAGAAGCACCTAAATCTTACTGTGCAACCTCGGGGAACAAAGATATTCTCTTAAAAACTTGATTGCTTTTCTATGGAAGCAGTTAGCTTTGATTTATATGACTTCTGAAGGGAGCTTCACGGAGGCTTTGAGTAATCCAATAAGGATCATATAATATACTCCCCTTTACATCTTGCAGAGTTGCTGTGTTCAGGGCTCTTTGTTTATGATTCAGGAAATGGGTTAAAAGCTTCCTAGGCTCATCTCTGTTCACAAAATTTGTTCTGGGGGGAAGTAATGGCCTCCCACATTTTAATATGCAGTAAATCTCAAGGAGTGCAATGCTCCAGCAGCATATTGGCTTGGTGGTGTGGGCCTTTTGCTGAGGAAGATTGCTTCTATTCAGCAGTTTGCATAAGAAGGTGATGCTTAGCTCATCACTGAGTATCTATCTGAGGACATTGCTCTGTGAGATGTTATATATGGCATGTGTGTGTGTATGTGTTTCTGTACATAGCTTGAGATTATTACTTACAAACAGTCATGTTAAAAGTAAAGACCTGTCATCTTGATTGGGCACTCAATTAAAGTCTTGTAATTCATCTAAAAGGCAATTTTGTGTTTTTGTCTCTCCTACAAAAATAATTACCTAATTATTTCTTGCATATCTGAAGATTCTATGCAATGTCTTAGACCCTAGGAATGATAGGGAAGTGAACAATCAGAATCCTGGTTTACAAATACTTAAGCAAATCTTTACATGAATGAACTTCATTGGATTTCTTCAAAATGAGCCCTATTTGCCTTTCATGTCATTTGTGACTTCTAAGTAAGTTTCTTGGGAAATTTATTTCTTTTATGAAAATTGTCTCCAATGACCTGATATATAAAAGCCCAATTGAATTCTGGTCTGTTTGATCAATGAACTGCCAGAGATATGGTTTGTATACACACACATTAGGAACTTCAAATGGTATTTCATAAGGACAGAGCTGTTTTTGCTTGACACTTAGGTTGTTTCTATATGACCTTAAGGCCTACTGAGGGTGGTGGAAGGGTCTTGTTTTTTCTAATTTGATCTGATCAATTGTTTAAGAATCAATCAGATGGTGGTTAATTTGATATTCTTAAACAGATATATCTCCAAATCCCAATTTAATGAGTAGGTTGGTTTCTTTATGTGAAAAAATCTCTAATATTATGTGATTAAAATTGCTGTTTAAAAATATTATGAACACTTAAGCATCTTAAGACTATGGGATATTATGATGATTTAAACAGAGAATAAATATTCACATAATATTGTAAGAAGATTGGGTACAGGAACAGGTATTTTCTGGGCATATTAAAATGATTACCTATTTCTCTTGGATTCAGGGTGTTCATAAATATATTGGAACTAGGAAGTATAGGTAGTCCTGTAACTCCAGGCTGAATTGCTTTTTATAAGGAAGATGGAGGCCCTTGGAAGTGAAGTGATATGTCCAACAGAGAGGCAGATCTGGAAAAGGAGCTTTGGACTTCGAACTTAATTCAAAACAAACATACTGACCTCATTATTAGGTACATGCTATGTGCTTACATTTTATTTTTATGAGGCAGGTTTTTTTATACCATATTTGAAATTGTATGTACTGTGAGCAGAGGTATATGTTCCCTGTTTGCTTTCCTTCTTTAAGTATTTATGGAGTGACTATTTCTTACTAGACAGGAATGGAGATACAGATAACACAGCAGTGAATAGAAGACAGATGGGGTCTCCGCATCATAGAACCCAAGTGCTATGGTGGAAATAAATAACAATGAGTGACTAAGTGGCATAAGAGGTAGCTGTCCACGTTCAGAAAATTTAGTTGAATGGGAGAACAGGAGACTCTGTGTAGTGGCTATACTTTGAGCGATCTGAGAGATGTAGCAGGGTTTAAGATATGCATTTCAAAATATTACATGATAGAATTTGAGAAATGTTCTCCTTGCAGCAGGTCATGAAACCTAAGAAAGATTGATTCATAACCTTTTCCCTCCATTTTCCCCTCAAGACCCTAATCTACAAGCTATCCTCCCTCACACCCTATGGAGAAAGAATGTCACCATAAGGATGCCAAGAAGACTGAATAGAAGCCCCTGCTGAGTTCTCAATTTTCATGCAATTAGATCTTAATGTTTGTCCTCTAATTATACATTTGCAAGACTGCCTAGAAAATACACAGTTCCTGTTTGCCCAAGTCTTCATTTCCAAAGGCTCCTTTTGACAGAACATTTGTGTTAAATAAATTGTGATTCTTTTATCTTATTTATTTGTCTTTTGCTATGGGGTCTCAGCCAGGAACCTTACAAAAACCAGTACTTTTTTTTTTTTGTCTCAACTGAGATATCAGCAAAGAAGAACTGTATACAGATTGGAGAATAGAATCTAGGAGGAAAGAAGAAGCACAAAAGCTTGGTGATGAGAAGAAACGTGGCATACTCAAGAAACAGAGGGGGGCAAGCTAGTTTGTGTAAGGCATTATTCACTGGAACTGTCTCTGATTATAGAAATGAAGTCAGCATGTCAAAGAGACACCTGCGCCCCCATGTTTATTGCAGCACTGTTTACAATAACTGAGACATGGAATCAACCTAAATGTTCCTCGATGAATGAATGGCTAAAGAAAATGCAGTAATTACACAGTGGGGGGAATAGTCATCCATGAAAAGGAATGAAATCCTGTGACTTGTGGCAACACAGATGGAGCTGGAGGACATTATACTAAGTGAAGCAAAGAAGGGACAGCAAAACAAAAACCACATGATCTCACTCATATGTAAAATACAAAAGAGCTGAACTCAGAAAAGTTGAGAGCCGAATAAATGATTGCCAGAGACTGGAAACAAGAGGTGGAGAATGGGGTGAGAGAGCTTGGTCAGTGGATACATGCTGTGTTCAAGGGGAAGGAATAGGATTTTGAGTTCCATGTCACAGTATGGTGAACACAGCTACAGGCAGTGTGTTGGGCTTCTTGAAATAGAAGAGAGGATTTTGGATGCAGGTATCCGAGAGAAGTAGAAAGTTCAGGTGATAGAGATGCAAGTTCCCCTGATGTAATCATTACTCATTATATGTGACATTGTCACATTTTGTCACTCATAAGTTGTCCAACCTTGTGGCTAGTGAACCACATGAGCAATGTAAATGCTGAAAGGTGTCCTAATGATTATACTTTTGTTATGAAAAGGCACCATGATTAAGACAAGTAATAAAAGAAAAAAATTAATTGGGGACATCTTTACAGTTTCACAGCTTTAGTCCATTATCATCAAGGTAAGGAACATGGTGGCAGGCAGTAGTTATGGCACAGTAGCTGAAGGTTTACATCTAATTTGAAGGAGAGAGAGAGGAAGAGAGAGAGAGAGAGAGAGAGAGAGAGAGAGAGAGAGAGA
>LOJH01011907.1:15261-26056 GCA_001685095.1 Ellobius talpinus
CTCTTCTTGCCTTCAGGCATACACACAGACAAAATATTGTATACATAATAAATATATAAATAAATATTAAAAAAAGAATTGAATAGATGAAGAGTCTTATATCTTTATCACTTTATTGGTATATGCTTGATTGTTATTCTATAAATATGTGATATCCACATGCATGTACATAAATATACTTATAAAACTTGAAGGAGAGAGGAAAGCTGCCTTCTTTTCTCTGTACCTTGCTTGTATATGCTTCATAACTGTCCCTTGTATTTAGTTTCTTTTTGCTTCATGACTTTAACAATTGTGCAGTTTTCGAGCTCCTTGCACGTAGGGACTCTGGCTGCTTTCTTCCATGTACCTCAGCACCCAGGACAGTCCTTAGCACAAAGTAGGTAGTCTGCAAATGCTAGCTGATTGAATCAGTAAATTATACACTGCATTTTGAAAAAGAGTATCCAGTCGGGAAGAAAATGACATTACTTCTTTATAGGCAAAACATATACTGTCCTTTCAAGGGAACAGAGGGTCTTAAACTTGTATTTCCACACAGTTACCTTGAGAGCTTGTTAGAACAGATTGTTGAGATAATTCCTTGAATATCTAATACACTAGAAGTTTCCATTTTGACAAGTTCTTTGCTAATGCGGATGTTAATCCAAAGGTGAAGCTCCGAGAACCACTGTCCCAGAAGTCACTTCCGTCTTAGTACCAAGGCACATGCAGCTCCCGTGCAAAATATCTACAATCTACATCCTGCTTTGTAGTTAAAAAAAGAGGCTGCCAATCACTTCCGGAAATGTACAGTAGATTCTAAAGTGCTGTTCTGCAAGAGTTCTTGAATTCTACAATTATGTAAATGTTCCAAGAGAAAACAATTTAGGAAGCATGAGATGTTTTCAGAATGTTGCCTATGATGAAGCTCTTTCTCTCTCTCTCTCTTTTTTTAATTGGTGTAATACCTGTAAAAAAAATTCTAAAACTCAACAAAAAACTACTTTCTAGCAGAAGCAAAATTTAGAAGTTAAAAGTTCTGTGCTTATTGAAAATGGCTCTTGATTTGGTGTTAAAAGCATATCTAAGTTGCCCTATTTAGAAGTTTCAAAACACACATTCATTTATATGGAATATTAATTATTTAAAGGAAAATGCAACAAGATTGGGTGGCCTAGAGGCAATATTTCCCTTTAAACTTTTTCAAAGCAGAGCATGGTGGTGTGGGACTCCATCCCATCACTTGGGAGGCTGATGAAGTAGGTTACCTAGAACAGACCCAAAAATTAATCAAAAGGAATTAAAATGGTGGAATATCGATCTTCATTCAATTCAAACTCTGTCATCCTCAGTAATGATCATTTCCAGCTTGAATAATAGCCAGGCCTTCTCCAACTCAACCCTAATTCAAGTAACCACATTCCCATAGTCTGGGTTTGCTTTGGGCGGGAATGGAGACACGCTGCTCTGTTCTCAGTGGCTGGAAGGCTTTGTACAGTGGCATCAATGGAATCTGTAGGGTTCCTGAACTGCAGGTTTCTGGACAGGATTGCAGTGATTCTGCTTAGCACATCTGGGTGGGGCCGACACACCTACCGCATCCCCCCCGACCTGCTGTGGAGTGCTGAGAACCCTCTCTCTGTGCTGCTGGGGGTGATTCTGATGGGACTTGCAGACATGAGAAGACCCTGTCTACAACTGCTGAGAGAAGGTAAGTGCTCCGATAATTTGATACTTTGCATACATATTTTTAGAACCACTTTCTCTTAGCATTCCAGAAGCTCCTGAAACATTTTCCGTTTTTATGCTAGTACTCCTTGAGTGCAGACTACTTCCTAAGGTGTCCTTTGCTCCATACCTGGACTGAGGCACTTCTTTACTTATAAGAACAGGCTTTATGACTATTTAAATTCTCTTTGTATTTTCACAATATAACCGCCAATCTAATCTTTTATTTTGTTCTATCTTTTAAAATTCATTGTGAATTCAGAGGTGTCTATCTTGCTTGTAAGCTTATGAGCTATATTTTTAATAGCCAGAAAGAATACATTAACAAATACTGATGAAGTGCTTGGACTGCAAGGTTTACCATGGTAACCAGATCACTTCAGTCCATCCTTGGGTACACTCTTCATTTGCGAATTGAAGACAAAAAAGACTGATTGAAGTGTATTGAGATAGAGGTAAACGTATCTTAGGACAAAGGTCAAATGGAAAAAGTCTGTTTCAATTAACCAGAGAAAAAGTTAAGAAAACAACAGTGAAAATCATCAGACTTTAATTAGTGTGGAAGGAGCTTGAAACTTAAAGCCTGTCTATGTTCTTGCATTGTGTGGGACTCAGCGATTTAGACTCTACTTTAATTGCTTTAATTATTAGTGGCCTAGATCTCAGGTGTTCTTCCCTAACTGAATGTTACTTGTGGGTCTCTTAAATTCCTCTTTTTTCTTGACAGAAGTGTAAACCAAATAGTGATTTGTTTTTGTCTCTGTGCAACTTGGTGTTTGTGTTTTTTTTTTTCTTTTCAGGAAATGGGAGAGAAAAGACAAAGATGAAGCTGTCTTTCATCATTAGTGAGGGTCAACAAAAATTATGTCAAACCATAGGATTATGTAAGTGATGGGTACATTTAATCTGTTCTTTAAGTTTGTCTAGTTTGTGTTAGGCCAGGAATATTTATGACTAATTTGATTTTCTTATACTTTAGTTTTTACTGGCCAAATATAGCTTTATTAAATTGACATATTTAATAATTCATATATATATGGATATAAAAGGATTAAGATTTGCTGGCTTTTTGGAATTTCTTTTGAGGTCGTTTTAGCTACCATTTTGCAATTTGCTTGGAATCCTTGCAAGCATTATATCAATGCTTATATCAATATTATATCAAGATAAGTTTGAGGCTCAAAGGTGCTACTGAGAAAGGTCTTTGGAGCTCCCCATTGTGTTTTCCCTCCTTTCACTAAATAAGTGTCTTTCCCTTTGTCTGTAAGATTGATGGTACTGTACACATGTGCAATAAACTATTTATTTCATTTGTTACTTTCAAATATAAAGAAAAAGTTGAGTCAATGAAATTATCTCTGTATCAGTCCAAACTGAGGTGACACACCAATGATATAGATCCTTATGAAACTGTAATGCATGTCTAACTTATCATGCTTCATCCTATTTAGGGTCATCATCATCATCATCTCATCATTATAGATTTTGTGGTAGGTGACTTTGAATTAAATCACACAAAAGCATTAGACAAGGGCATGTGTTATTTTTCAAGGTGTGAATGTTCCCTTCCTTGGGGTTTCACATTGGCCAGAGACTATGCAGATTTTTCGTTCTAGGCTATGATCATCAACTATAAAGTGCTCTGGTGTTTTGGAAGGGATGCTGAGCAATTTCGCTCAAGGCAGAGAGAGTTGTGAGTCACTCATGGGTTTTCGAACTTCGTCCTTACACTCTGAATGATGGTTGTCTCAAGTATTTGAATATTTTGCCTTTTCACTGCCTCAAACTCCCTGAAAATGGAGTAGACCCTAATAAAGAGCTTCAGTTCTATGCTGCAGGTTGCTACACCCTTGTTCTTGTATTGCCACAAGCATCTAAAATATAGAGACATTGAAGTATGATTCTCTTTCTTCTTTCTTTTTTTTTAAAATCTGGGAACAAACAAACAATTTGAAAGTCAGTAATGACTGTCATAGAACAACCGAGGCTTAGTTGCATACTGGTTTTGGGGAACAAAAAGAAAGTTCTTGCCTCTTCACTTGAGGGAATTTCACCGACTATTTTGCTAAGAGTCAGGTTGCTTAGAATACACAGAAGTCAATTCTAAACTAACTTATTCTTCTCCTTTCTTTAAGAAGACAAAATCTGCATGCATCTGTTTAGCTAACAACCTGCCCCACAGCAATCAGTCAGCTCTGAAAGAACCTTGTCCTATTTTCTTTTCAGCTAGAAAAGAAAATGTAAGTTGCAAAAATATAAAAATTTCAAGAAAATTATCTGACCTATACTGCAATAAAACCAAGACATCACTACTTTGTCTGTACAGGCACTTTTGCTTCTTGGATTATTTATACATTTTTTCTTATTTCTTTTCTTACTGTTGTGAGAGGTTTGCAGTGACAAATCTGTTGTTTAAAGAATAATTTCCAGTGCAGAGAAGGAAAGTAAAGAGTGAAAATTTCGGGGGGGGCATTTTTTCCTGTTTCCCAGGTCATAAAAATGCCAGGACATATAGACTATTTCATCATACATGGCTCAGAGAAAGAAGAATAAAGATCTATTTTATTTTCACTTACTTGTATGTTTGTGGGTAACCACTGGGGCTAAGGGATGTTGGACTCCCTGGAGCTTGAGTTATAGGTGGTTTTGGACCACTTGATGGATGGGATACCTGGAAACCCAAAACTTGCTCTACTGAAAGAGCTCTTAAGAGCTGAGCTGTCTCTCCACTATAAGAGGAGAACTTTAATAGCTATCAATTAAATAGTAAACAATGATTTTGTATTTTTACACCATTCTCTCATGGAATATCAGTGATCATTTCCTTCTTTCTTACATATGCAACATATTTAACTATTAACATACTAAGAACAAACAGCTTGAGTATAATCCTTAAATCTATTTTTTTATATCAACACTGCTATAAAGGAAGTCTGAAGAGGAGGCATTTTAATATGTAAATGTCAAGCATGGTGTGATCCTTTATGCTCCTGATTGTAGGTCTCTACTCACTGTCTTTATGGTAAAACACTTATGAATACTCCAAGATTAAATTATTTCCACTGGATCATCTATTAACTGATTTCACAGATTTACCTAGAAATTTTTTTTGAGAATTTGAAACTTTGAAATATCACACCATTTAAGTTATAGTATCACAGTAGAGTTTATTTAAATACTACCTTGATTCATGTCTCTGGAACATTCTAATAGGAAAAAGCTTGGGAAGGAGAGCCATCATATAAGCTAAGAAATTTGAACAGCAATTTAGAAAAAAAAAGCTTGGATGCAGAAAGATTAACAAGGCAATAATAGTATGTGGCCTTCAGGTCAGAGCAAAGACAAAACTCTTGTAAGGTGAATACATTAAAATAATATTAAACTTTGTTTGGATAAAGACTATCATGTGTATTAGAATGGATGCACATGGAATATCTTTATTTTTCTACAAATAATTATTCTTCCTAAGGTTTACCTCATTATTTATTTTTTGTTTATAGAAGACATAGAATTATGAAGATATGATTTCATAAATACCAATTCGTAAAATTTGCAGCTCAAATTAAAGAACTCATACAGATGTGTTCAAACTGTGCAAAGATTAGGCTTGATTCACCATCCCACTTCTGGATTATGCTTGAAAACTGCACTGTTTTTTGGAGTAGTATTAATTTGTTGTCCATTTTTTGGAGTAGTATTAATCTTCCCTGAAACATCCATTGATATATTTTTGCCTTTATATAGTCCACAGTCATGCAAAATAATTGCTATCTTCACTTGAGACCTTCTGCATCCTGGATGTGGAATAATTATGCACCAAATTGAAGTCATTGTGCCCAATCTATTTATAAAGAACAGAAGCAAGTGATGACAACTCATCAAAGCCGAGTAGTTAGTGAAGAGTTTGATCTCACTCATTTATTTGCATTTAATTATTAAAGACACATGTGGTCAACATATGCGGAAGCATCTGAATTTGAAGTGACTCACTGGTTTTTAAACTTCAATTGGAAGGAAACATCTTCCTGGCAATTTTTCTCAACTGTGAAACAGAGGTAGACCTTCTACCCATTTATCTGCAATCCTGACATCTAAGAGTCTAAGAATTTCCTAGCCAACAGCTTCTCATGTGGTACAGCATTTTCATCTCTTCCTTACCTTATTAGTTACCTTATTAGTTATCATTTGTAATATTTGTGTACACTTTGGGTTTCAGACATTTGTGACAATTCACCGTGGTACATGTTTATCAACTTCTTGATTCATGGCGTGTGTTTCATTGTGTCCTTTGCTATCTCTAGCTGGTTGTTTGTTTACAGAAACTTTTCACATAGTGGATAAATAAGCATTGACCACTGAAAATTGTCCATGAGTGACAACATTGGGGAATAGTAAGGAAACCGAACCCCGGAAGTAGATCACCACCACACTTCAATTCTGACTTCCCACCTGCTGCCTGCCCAGCCTTAACCACCAAAGCTCATTTGAGCCTCAAGGACTAGCTACAAAGACCTGGGATGATGTAATGCATGCCTGTCTCACTGCTCCATGTAGTCTTTTGTTCTTCCTTGTTTTTTTCTGTAATTTACTTCTGAGGAGATAAATTATGATGATGGGTTTATGAAAATCTGGAATTTTAAGTTCCTTCCGGACTTCATTATAAAACTTTGGCATCGACACCACATATCTTCATATTGTATTTCCGTACAGCAAATATTTTTTAACTCTGAGCGTTCTTCTAACTCTCATCTATGTGATCTCACTTCACATTTGATGTGGAGTTCTGAAAAAATTTAAAAACTGTTCATTGCTAAAAATTTCCTGTTTGAATCCTGATGAGAGAGAGAAAGAAGTCGTGTGGATTTGGATGGGCGAGGAAATGGGGGGAATGTGGGAGGAGAAACCATAATCAGAATATATTTTAATAAAATTATTTTAAATATAATTTTCATAACTCTGTTTTTAATTAGAGGCTGTCAAAATCTTACCTATGATATGTGTTGATAAATACCAAAGGGAATAAATTCCTCAAGAATAGAGAATGTCCAATTGGAGAGGAGGTAATTGCTCAGTGTTAAAATATTTAAAGGAGGTCTTAGGTTCAATGTTCAATGCCCAGAATCCCTTGGCCACCTTCACACACAGCTCAAGTGGAATCTTGTCAGTCACTTTCTATAAAGTTCTTGAAAAAGCTATGCATACAGGCACACTAAGAACAATGGAAAATGTGTTGGCTTGTGCTGATTTGGGGGAAGCTGGCCGTCTATCTGATTTTCTAAAGCTGGACTCTCTGTTCAACTTTACTAGAGTGATTGGTTGGGGTCTTGCATCAAAAATCTTATCACATGACCTTCGATCTCATTATCACTTACCTGTCCAGTAAATATTGGTGAGAATTCCCTGGAGATCAAGCTTTCATGTAGATTGAGTGAGAACAAGGCAGTTTGACATTGAAGAATCTTGTCTTTGTTCACTAGTTCCAATTCCATGGAGTTTTGTATGTTGTAGCCCATTGGTAAATGTACTGAAATATGACTAACTAGAATGGTTTTCTACTTTTCAGAAGGAGAAATGGAGCAGAAAAATGGGGGATGAGAAGGAAACTGTCTCTTGCTTGGAAATTGAAAGACAGTTTCTTCCCAATAGTGACCAAATGCATATCTTCTTGAAAACAGTAATCTAGGCCTTAGATATAATGCTGCTGAATTATGCATGTTAAATGACCAAATCATTAGTATGCACTTTTAGGAATTATGAAGATTTAAACTTTCTTTTGTTATTTCTAATAATATGTATATTTCAAAATGTTAAGTTAAAGAGAATATTATATAATTATTAATTGGAGATAAATTAGAGTATACTTCAAACTCAGCAACAGCATAGAATAAATATAAGATATGATGCTATAAAAGACTTCAAGTTTATTTTGTAAACAAAACTACTTTCTGTCCTCAACACTCTTTTATGAAGTTTAGGCACCTTTTCTATATTAGATGACTATGGTAGTTTGAGTGTAATTGGCCCCCATAAGCTCACAGGAATGACAGTATTAGATGTGTGGCTTTGTTGGAGTAGATTTGACTAGTTGGAGAGAGTGTGTCTCTGTGGGGATGGATTTTTGGTTTCCCTTGGTCAAGCTTACACTCAGTGTAACACTCAAATCACTTCCTGTTGCCTGCTGGTCAAGATATAAGAACTCTCTGCTCCTTATCCAGCACCATGTCTGCCTACACATCACCATGTAGCAGCATGATAATGATGGACTAAACTTCTGAAACTGTAAGACACCCGATTAAATGTTTTTCCTTTGTAAGAGATGCCGTGGTCATGGTGTCTCTTCACAGCAATAGAAACCCTAACTAAGACTATAATTAAGTAACATCAAAACATTTAATATGTATAATTATCAGGATGTGAAACCTCTTGGGAAAAGTTGCTTTGAAATAGCTCTTAGCAGAAGACATGGAAGAGCAAAAAGAGAGAAAAACTAGAGGATGCTTATAACCAGGATGGCTTGTCAAAGCTGTCTAGCCAAATTATGAGCATCTATCACTTTCTGGTAGGACTGCCTTTATTAAAAATGATGGACGTGGTGGAAATACCCTCAGTAAAGTTCAAGAAGATTATGATTTATATTAGAAAGGGGTAAGAGTCAAAATGAGAAAAAGAGTTAAAGAAGGAAGAATATTGAGAAAGAATTTTCTTGACAGTTCTTATTTCTGCATGCAGGATCCAGGCTAAGGACTGAAGAGAAGTATATCACATGTCATTGCAACAGTCCCACCAGTGGATTTAGGACCAGAATCATGAACATGGCTCACAGATGATTAAAAACAAATGAAGTAAATCAGTGACATTCTTGAAGCAGCCATGATAAATCTGGATGCTTTGTCTTGGGCCATTTAATTTTTTTTGTCCCTGATAGACTTAAGCTAATTTTGCCTCGATTATTATGAGCAGATGTTCTTGTCATGTATTAGCTATGATAAATTCACTTTGTCCCTCTTTCTCTTCTGTTTGAAAGGATTCTAGGCAGTACTGACAAAACTTAGCAAGTTTGCAGCATACAAATGACTATGGGCTTGCAGGTGGTAATCCCGGTGTTATGCAATAAGAGATGTTTCTAATATAAGCATTTTGGGTCAAACCTTCCTCACAGGAAGGAATATATCCATCACATACAGCATTTTTGAATCATGAGTATGTTAATGTGCATAATGGCAACCACCTTCTCTACAGAAGAACATATGGGTAGATCTTCTTTTAACCAATCAGTAATATGGCATAAACAAATTAAAAATGGTGTCATATGACTTCACAGTCAACTAACCAGGATGTAATTAGTTTGACTTAATCTGGAAAGCAAATTCATTATTGCCAAGACAGTGATTCAGGGCTCTGTGCTAAATGAACTAGCTGTGAATGTTTGACAGTCAATTTGCACTGTGCATTTTTGGAAAAAGGAAAAGAATGTAATAAAATAAACACAGAAAAGTTGTAAAAACTTTCAAAATTTCAAAATTAGTTTAGAACTCTTGGCAAAAAGAAAAAAATAAACAAATGGATTTTTCAGTAATAATGCGAGCTGAACACTTACTCTGTGGAAAGTAACTGCCCCTGTAGTAGATTTGTCTTTCACCATTAGTTCACAATCTTCCTTGCTACATTTAGGAGACTAATGATTTGGCTACCATGTGGAAGAACTTAATGAACTACACATGTTTAATGGAAACACAATCATTATAAACCTTAAGTATTTTCGAATCTCTTCTGGAAACTTTCCACTAAACATATACTGTGAAAATACATGTTACAATCGGACAACACAAAACACTAAAATTTCACATCTCTGCAATAAATATGACAATAAAACATTTTTAAATCTGTAAAGCTCTTCCTATTTTGATTGCATTTTCATGTTGATACATTTGACAGTTGATAAATCAACCACAGCAGAGATAAGGACAGAGAATTAAAGGTTAAATATCTTGATTATGATCATTCCAACAAAAATTAGAAAAAGGAATGGAAGAAAAATTTCCTGGTTAGGGGAGAATAATTCTTAAAGTATCCTTTATTGCTTACTCTCTGTGGAGTGAAATGTATCTTATGTTTGTTTTATTTAATCACATAGAAAATATTTATGAAAGAAACATGTAAAAGTTTGAGACAGAAAATGACTAGGAACATTTTAAAGCATGAAGGTCATACATTTCCTAAACCATTGCTAAACTTTCAATATTGCTTTTGAATACACAAGACACATTCCCAAAAGAGTTTTCAGTATAGGAACATGCATGTAGCAACAATTAATGAAAATAGAGGCCATGAATTTGAAAGACACTAAGGAGGGGTACATGGGAGAATTTGGAGGGAGGGAAGAGAAGGTGGAAAGGATGTAATTATATTGTCATCTCAAAAATAAAAGAAATAACTAAGAGAGTAAAAGCTTTTAATATAGGCTTTAAACATATTTTAAAAACTGATGCCAACTTATAGATTCTAAATTGTAGAGTGTTTGATTACTCAGAGCAAACAAAAATGTTTGCACATTTAAAACAGGAAGGCAAACTATATAAAAGCAGCTTTTTCTAGGAGATTTCAAGGCTGGGTCATCATAACGTCATTAGGTGATTGCTTTACAGAAGCAGAAACAGAACACACAAAGGGCAATCTATACATCACCATAGCTTTGAGGGGGAAAGTTATGTTTCATGTCAGATAACTTGTGTGATTTGACATCCATGTTCAGATGATATAAAACAATGAAACATAAAAAATTTAATCAGAAGGTACTGCGAATCAACAGTTTCTTAGACTCCTTTCGTGTAACTCCTAATGACGTTGGCAGGATTTTCATTTTACAGCAGTAAGTGTTCATAAAAAGTTGATGGTGTATTATGACAAGGACCAAGATGCTGTTATTTAAATAGAAATGTAATTGTTTTGGACTTAGAACACAGAAAAACACTTTCTGTAGAAACTTTCAGAATTGATCAATGGTTTTGTATTCATTTAAAAAACATAGCTTGGAACAAGGAAGTCAGGACCGCGAGGGGTGCGCCAACCCACTGAGACGATGGGG
>LOJH01011908.1:0-17393 GCA_001685095.1 Ellobius talpinus
TATATATATATATACACCCTATAGTTTTCCCTCCCTCTCCTCTTTACACTCCCTCCCCGCCTTCCCCCCATCCATAGTTACCCCCTATATTTCTCTTATTAGAAGGCAAATAGGCTTGTAAGGGATAATGATAAAATAAAATATAATAAGACAAAAACTAACACATTGGAATAGGACAAAAACAGAATAAAGCAAACAAAATAGCACAAAAGCAAAATGAAGCGCAGGGAAAGAACCCAAGGAAAGTGCAGAGAGAGAAGTGCAGAGGCCACTCATTCTCACTCAGGGGTCCCGTAAAGACATCAAACTAGAAGCCACAATATATACACAAGGGTAAAAGAGAGAAAATATATAAACAAAAAATAAGATAGAATCTGAAAAAAAAAAGAAAAAGAAAAGAAAAAACCCAGTATGAGTCAAGGAACCCCCCAAAATGTTGAGTTTCCTTCTGTTGGCATCTACTGCTGGCATACAGCCTATCTTTAATTTGTTTCCATAGGAAGACTCCCTTGGAGAAAACTAATTTTTCACTTGCAAGTGGTTATTAATTGGAGGTTGATTTTTTTTGAGTTAGGAATAGGGTCATGTGCCCGCTTCTCTTTTCAGTTCTAGGACATCGTCTGGTGCAGACCTGTGCAGGCCCTGTGTATGCTGCCCCACTCTGTGCATGCTGGTGCAGACCTGTGCAGGCCCTGTGCATGCTGCCCCAGTCTCTGTGAGGTCATGTGTGTTGATCGTGTTGATGTAGAGGGCCTTACCTTCTTTGTGTTCTCCATCCCTTCTGGCTCTTACACTCTTTCTGCCCTCTCTGCTGCTAGGCTCCCTGAGCCCTGATGGGAGGGATTTAATGGAGACATCCTGTTATGGTTGAGTGTTCCTAGGTCTCTGGGTCTTTGTATTTGCAGCAGGAGGAAGTTTCTCTGATGATAGCTGAGCAAGGGTCTGTTCTACTGCTGACCTTATTAACACAGCCCAAATCACTAGCACTAGCTCATTGCAGTTCACTAGGTTTTACTGGTATCTTGAAAGACTCTGTCTGAAGATGAGTAATTTTCTTGCAATGTCGTTGGTCTCTTTTATAAATAGAACTTCGGTGGTTGAATTATACTTGCCTTCTAGACATGCTCAGACATGTCTGGATTTTCTGTGTGTTCACAGTTTGGCTTATTCTTATTATTGCCACAACTCATTCTTTGATATTAACCCATTGATATGAGTTATATGTTTTATTAGCTCTTACTCCTCCAATATAATGGAAGGCATTTTAAATGGTGAGTGTCATATATACCTTTTCAGTATAGACTTTAATGTATTAAGCATGAACACACAAAATGCTTCTGTGTACTGAATTTGAAATCTTTTTTAAATTTATATTTTGTATCTTTCACATCATCCATCTCATCCCATTCATCTCCTGTCTACTCTCTGCCCTTGCAACCTCCCTGCAAAATAAAATTTAAGGAAAAAATAGAGACAAGAAAAAAATTCGTCATGAAAGCCATACTGTGACACAGTGAGTCACACAGTAAACCTTTTTATCCATCTTTCCTTGCAAGTGTTCATTGCAAGGAGTCATTGGTTTGATTCAAGGTTTCTGCTATACTATAGATGCTGGACCCTCACTGGGACTCCCCTTGGTTGTCCTGATGTTGCCCTGTGTCATGGAGCTCCTGCAGCTTTGGGTCTGCAGGACCAACCCCTTCATGCTTCAGCAGATCACAGATGGGAAAGGATATATAGGCGAGCCAACTCATAGCCTTGGTTCTGAGCCTGGATGGTTGGAGGGTTGGTTCCCCCCCTCCCTGCTTCACCATCAGAGTGAGTTCTCCAGTACTGCCCTGGCTAGCTCACCCCTTTCCCCTTTCACCCCTGCAGCGATGAGCAGGGGCATCATCTACTGCTTTCATGCCCTCAGGGTTGTCTCTTCCTAACCCACACCTTCAGGGCCTGTTCTACTGCATTGCCCAGGTGCAGGGGCCAAATGTTGCCGTGGTGGGGGGCAGGAATAGCTCTCCCACTCTTAAGACCCCAAAGGCCAGCCAGTTCTCCCTCCTGTCATAGGCAGCAAGGGATGGGGGTAGGGGTGGGGGGTGGAGGGCATCTTTTTCTTACCCAAACCACCATTTGGCAGCTGAGGGGCAGGTCCAGATTTCCCACGCTCACATTCTCAGGCGGTGCTCTTGCAGGCCAGTCTATAGGGTCATCTCTACCGTGCCTCTGAGGCTAGGAGCAGGGCCTGGTTTCCTGATTGCTGCAGCTGCGCACAGGGAGGGTCAGCTCCCTTGTCTGTCGCAGGCGGTGCTGAGTTTGAGGACCATGCTATTAGCTGTGATTCTGGAATAACACTGAGTTGTAATTGATGGCCAGTCAAAAGTTTAGCTTCACTTATGTTTGTGGTTTTATCTGAGGGGTAGTATTTATTTATATATTTGCATAACTGATTATATTTTATCCTTATTTAACAAACACCCCTCATAATCCAAAAGTAAAAAGAACCAATAAGATAAAAATACCTAAATGTCTTAATAATATCCTAACAATAAAATCTGGACAAAGTCTAAAATAAACTGAGAGTTTCATCAGTTTCAAAGGTTCATCTGACTTAGCTTGTCTTTTGAGGTATACTGAAAGAGAAAGGAAGAAAAAGCTGGTGCCTGTTAGTAAATGTTTCAGAAACATCCCACTCAAGACTAAGTCTGAACTACGATGAGAGATGTGGTGACATTTTATAGGTCTTTGAAGAGAAAACCATGCGTTAAAATAACTTATAATTTTCTTATTCCTGTTTATCACGACTTGTAATGACACATGCTATGTGATTATTAGGCCTGCATAGGCGTAGCCCACCCTTGTAGGTACTTCTGGGTGTCTTCTATGAGAAGTTGCTAACATGTCTGGAACTGAAGGACAGTCAGTAAACGTGCTGACTGAAGCAATAAACTTGTGTGAGTGTTCCCAAAGAAAAGACGACACTTAGAGATGGCACAGTGGAAGATGCTGTCCATCAAGCTCCATGACATGACTCTGATACCCAGGATCCACACAGCAGGAGAGAACCGACTCCCCACACAAAATAAATAAGTAAATGTAAAAAGCTACTTTGACGTTGGATTAAATATTGATGGATGTAACCAAATATTTCTTCAAAACAGCGACAACAGCAATATGTATATATTTGTGGAAGGAGCTAGAATGCCTAAAACTGTATGTAGGTTTATTTGTTTCTTATGAAGAAGAAGTCAGTTTGGGGCTACTGCAAAGGTATCCCATTGTGTGTATTTTAAACAGGAGAGAGGAAAATGTGTGTGTTGAGAAATTATGTATGTATTAAGGCTTTGAAATTATTGCTTCTTAAGTTGATGGCAGTTAGCCAAGGTGCCAACGCCTATAATCCCAGCACTTGGGAGGCTGAGGAAGGAAGAGGACCATAAATTTGAGGCTAGCCTGTGCCCTACTCCTCCAACATTGAGACCTCCAAACAAAACAAAACAAGTAAATGAGCAAATACATCCCATAAAGTTGATGGTGTGGTTTCTCTGCAGAAGTAACATTAAAAACTAAAACATTTGTTCAAACATTGGTCAGAGAAAAGGTATAAGGAATATGTTTTGGATAAAGGAAAGAACAAGCATAAGAATAAGAGGGAAAATCCAAATACTGAATAATGAAGATGAACTCAAACGAATAGTGCACCCTGTGCCCCAAGTACTGTGGAGTTTTGCAAGGAATGAAGCACCAGAAAGATGGTCTCACGCAACTGAGGAAGAAGCATATGCATATAATCCTGTTTTCCTGAGGTTGTGCTCTTTGGATATGTACCTGTGTTTTCCTGCAAGAAAAGCACAAAGGAAAAGTGGGAGATAAATAGAAATCAAAACATAACTGTGCTCCCTCTGGGAGTGAATGGGTTGAGCTGTCACACGGGAAGTCTTCATTTAGTATATTTTGGGTCTATTTTTTTTTAATTTTAACCTACATTTTATAGTGATTTTTTTTAAAGGAAGAAAGGACACATTATGTGGAAGCCTGGTGGGCTGTTCGGCAAGCACATAGTTAATAAACTGGCGGGAAGCTTCCAGAAAAAAAAATTTAGGGGCAGCTCTTTGTTAGACTCCTAAACTAGGTTAGGCTAACTTGGTGGTTTTCTAATCCTTTTGTAGCCACGGACTGTGGTTTGCATCCGGTTTTGGTCTTTGGTAGAATTCCTGTGCATGAAGATGATGAAAGCAGAAAGCTTGCTGAGCTGGGAGGGAGGGGTTTCTCTGTGTTTCCCTTTCCTTCCTCATCTTCTCTCAGCCCCCGGGGCTCTGCTGAACACAGTTTGAAATATACTGCTCTCTTCCTGGGGTACCTTTGATTTAGTCCTTCCTGAAGGTCAGAGGGATAGAGCCCTCCTGTGATTCTCAAACACAAAGGATAAAGGACGCCTAGGGCTAACCCCTGAATTCCACCTTGCCTTGCGGAAGACGTTTGAGTGGGAACCACTCACACCACGGAAGATGTTCCCAGCTGTCCGATAGAAGTAGGGCAGCTTTTAGTTTGGACACCCTGGCTTTGGAGTCCTGTAGCCTCACTTCTTGAAGTTCAGGCTTTAAAGTTTAGGTCTGCAGCTTCTTCGCATCTAGACGGCTAGATCTCTGTTGTTAAGGTCAGGTCTGTAAGTCCCATACATTTTTGCTCTACCTTTTTAGAACGGGACAAGCAGCTTTTAAAAGAAAGATTGCCTTCTATTTATCTGGGAATATACCTTTTCCAGACGAAAGCAGCTGAACAAAGAAGCTGTATTTTCTTTAAAAGACTTTATATTTAGTAGTGAAACATGTGAGAATCATTCTTTTAAGACATGGGCACAATTTTATATTTACTGTTTAAGCGAATACTCTAATATTCAGATTATCTAGCCTGTTAGAACATTTCTCAATGCTACATATTGTTGTCTGGCTTGTTATAACTTTAAAAGCTTTGATATAAACACACTAGTATGTTCAAAATAACCCAAAATGATACCACTATTTATCCACATATCCAGAAATCAAATTTCTGCCTGTCTCTTAGGTGGCTTAATTTCCCCCACCCCCATAACGCCGAGGAAGAAAAAGAAATCTCTTTTTATCGCCACAAGGTGGCACTGTGGTTCTTTTAGTCTTTCAAACAATCGGAGCACACAACTGGTATTTCTGTCTTCCTTCCCCCACCGTTTTCAGGAGATCCTCAATTAGATTCCCATAAAAATGAGAAATAATTTCAAAGGAAACTTCATACTTACAAGTTTGAAGTAACCTGCAAGCAACTTCAGTTTCTCTACTTAGCTTTCTTTACAAGAGTCCCCCACACCCAGCTTTGCTTTTAAACTAAAGTTCTTGTACCAACTTTGGTTATGGTTTATGGCATTGTATTTATGTTCTTTGTGCTCTATATACCGTGATGATGTACATAGCAGTCTATTATGAAGAAATAAAGCAAATAAGGAATCTTTGAAATGTTTCAGGAAATAAGCATGAATACCAGCTCATCGCCTTTAGTAAAGCCAGTTTTGTGATGTTTGAATTTTCTCTTTCCAGCCAAGTTTTAAATTGATCCATGTCTCTTTCGATAGGCAAAAATTAAAGAATATACCTTCATTTTTTTGAGAAACCTTTATGCCATGTACGCGTGTGTGCATATATGTATATTTATATAACAAAGTATTCTTTGGCTTACTGTACTATTTTTCTTAAATATTCTTATTGGAATGTAAACGTCTGTATAAATTTGTTGTTTTCGGTACCAAGGTCCAGGGCCAGCTAGGTTCCACTTTTCCCGCAGATCATCGGCCTACATGAATCTTAACGGTGGCGTCGGGTTCTGGGGACAAGGCGACAAGGCCATTCTGGTGGCTGCTCTGGGACAGAAGTGGTCTCCAGGGCGAGGGGCAGCAGCCTTAAGCCTGCTGGCTGCTGCTTGTTGGGTGACCTGAGGAGCGGAGCCGTGGGGGACTGAGGAGCGCTGGGTCTGGGGGTAGGGAGAAGCTCGATGAATCTGTTGGCCACAAATAAACAACCGGGAGGAAAAGGAGGAAGAAAGGGGGAGGATGGGGAGAAAAAAAAACAGAGAAACAATAATCAGTAGCCAAAGCCAAGGAAGAGGTAAGGCGGCGGCTAGCAGAGGAAGAGCGGAGGATGCGGGGGAGAAGCCAGGCGCGGGCCAGTGCGGCTCGCAGGGCTGGGAGCTGTTGGGTCACTGGCAGCGCGGGACTCGGCCGCCGGGCCCCAACTCCGGAGGGGCATGGGGGATAGGAGCATTCGCTTGCTGCCTCGCTGCCGAGCGCTTGGCTCCTGGAGCCGAGACAGACCCGGCCCAGAGATCGCAGCCGGCAGGGCTGGAGGTGTGCTCCTGCACAGGGCTGCGGCTGGGGGCTGCCGGCTGTTACCTAGCTAGCTCCCGGTCCCAAACCGCAGGCATCCTGCAACAAGGTCTCCAGCTCGGACGCTGCGGGGATCATCCCTGCCAGGGTGTCAGCTGAGAACCGAGCCAGAGGAACTTGCAAACCACACGCTAACTTCCATGAATCTGCACAAATGCATCAGACTCGGGGAGTGTGTGTCTCGCTGGAGGTAAACGCAAAGCAATCTCAAGGAAGAACAGTGCCCAGTCTATACTGTAAATCGATGCTTTCTTAGTGATAAGCACCCCGTTCAGTGAATAGCTCCTGCCAATCTTCAGTGAGTATTTAATGGTTATTAATTGACGAGACACCTTTCACCCGAAAACGGCCTGTCTGGATTGTCTTTCTTCGCAGAGAAGTGCGAATTAAACTTTCTTTGTTAGGGAGAACAAAGAAACCCCAACTATTTTAAGGAGGCTTTAGCGTTCGACTTGGCAAACCGGTTTTTTTACCCCCTAGAGATCTAAGCTCTTTGACTCGCCCCCTCTCTGTCACAGCCTCTGCAGAGTTGTCTGTGGGACTAGGCTGGTGTTCCGGGTGGGCTGGATCCCCTTTCCTAGAGATTAGCATTTTAGAGTTAAGAAGTTTAATTCAGCCTTGTAATTTGACATGGGAGGTGATTGAGATCTGGGGAAGTTAAGGCCGCTTGCAAGTTTGTGCCTAAGCCAGGAAGGGTCACCAGGTCCCCTGCTCCTTGGAGAAGGGACTCCAAGGTTGCTCAGTACCCTACTCATCCTCTTGGGAGCTCAGTACAAGCTCCCTTCTTCAAAGTTTGTCAAGAGGGGGAATATCTTCTTTCTTTTCATTAAAAAATTTTATTTTTTTTTGCTGTCAGCTTCATTCTGACATAGATCAGGAGTGGAAAAGCGTGTGCTATGGAATAGAGTCATTAGTAAATCCATCTCGCTTTTTGTTTCATTTGACAGCAACACATTAAATTAATCCCTGTCCAAAAGAATCACATTAAGGGAGCTGTCAACGCTAATCCCCAGCTCATTGTTGCTACCTAGCTCGGGGTTGACTTTAATAGGTCGCGCTGACATTTGTTTCTTTCAAGAGACAAGAGACATGTCGGTGACTTCATCCAGACCCGAGAACGTTCCCTTCAGAAAGTAGAGGCGCCTCAAGTTTTTGTATACTTGGGATTTTTTGGGCTTCTAGCTTTGGGGTTCCAGCTCTTGTAGGAAACGTTGATTCTCGCTTAGTCCTTTGAGTGAAGATGCTTATAATAATGAAAAGGGGTACAGAATCTCCCCATGAGGAAAAAAAACAACAAAATAAATAACAGCCCCAAACAGCAGACTAGTAAAAAAGTAAAAATAAGATGATATTGCTAGTATTTGTGAACTTCTAGCATTGGATATTAGCTACCACCGTTGTCTATTTATGGACTTGGTTGTGCACGATCCAGATTTAAGATAAATTAGAAAAAAATGGCTGAGAGGAGAATAGATTACATTACATAGAGAATGAAAAGGGAAGAGAAGCAGGCCTGAGAAAACTTGAAAAAAATCTATCAGTTAGGGCTCTGGAGAGGGTGAGGAGAAGGGGAAACTTCTTGATCCGTCTTGGCAGGGATTCAGATAGGGAGAACGTAGGCAGCACAGACATTAGAAAAAATACATTACGCCAATATGAAAACACCACTTTAACCGACATTCATAAACTATGACTGTAAAATGTCCATGTTCTCTCTCCTCTTGCACCCACCCCCACCGCTGCACACTGATGTGGATTACCCCGCTTTGTGCTTCTGACATTTATAGATTCCAGATCTCATGGTTATATATTAGTCTTTGTTTGGGCAACTAAGAAAAAGCAGAGAGGGCTGGTTCAACCTTAAGTCACTTAACCTGTTGTTAAAATATGCCTCCCATTTTTATTTTCAGAGATATTTGGCATGATTTTGAGGACAGAATGTGGGCTAAAAATTGAGAAATGGCCATTATTTAACAGGCTCATAGCGAATGGTTAGTGTATAGGCGCTAGAGAGGGTGGTTGTGTGTGGTCTGTTTCTTTACTACTTGATATTTTTCATATTGCAGGGTGATATTGTAAATCATTTTATCAGGTACAAACTCACCTTTGCCCAATTCAGCCCCTCCCCCCGCCGGAAAAAATCTGTATTTTAAAGTAAACTTGGTATAGTTGTGCCTCTTTTATGATTTTAGACATTTTTGTTTTATTACATTATTCTATATTATTGTCTTATTATTATATATTATCATTATTGTAGTTTCAGTTTCCATTCGCTCCTTTTATGTCCTAAGACTCTGCACTGCTGGGGGAAATTTCTTCCATTTTGTACATATTAAGCTCAAACTTGAGGGCTGTATTTCAAAAGCCAGATCAGCAAGAGAAAGCCATGCATATTTATTTGATGTAATTCTAAGTTACATAGGAAACAGAGATGTGAAGAAAACAGTTCAGTTTGACAGGTTTTTCATTTTGTTTTGTTTCTGTTTTACTTTTGAGGATGGATCTCACTTCACAGCCCAGACTGACTTCCAGCTTGTTCTCTTTCTGATCCAGTCTCCTATAGGCTTCTACTACGCCTGGCTTAAGTTGAATTTTTTAAAAATAGGAGGCTCTAGGCTGAGTGTTCAGTTATGGAAACGTTTGATAGGACAAATGGAATGTGAGGTGAAGGCAATGAACTGGGGAACACAGGAAGACCCACGTCTGTCTCATCTGCGCGGATGCCGATTGTTTCCTCTGAGTACAGAAAGGGTACCATGTGTGCCAGCGCTATGATCTGTTTCAAGCAATATTGGGAAATCCTTCCCAGGCTTTATTAGCTGTTCTGAGGAACGAAGGTTGGGGAAGGTCAAAGAAGGATTCCTATTTGTAAGAAAGCTCGGGATAAACAAAAACACTGTCTTCTTAACATACACCCAGGCTCCGTATTTTGTGGTAGCAAGTCCTGAGCCCTATCTGGACATCGCCACCTTTCTGCTTTTAAAAGACACAGTTTGGCTATGTAGCTTAGGCTAGCCTCAAGCTCTGTCTTCCAGTCTCAACCTTCAGAGGTCTAGTTTGAGGGGTGTATACCACCATGACCAGCTTAGAGCCTAGCTTTACAATCACCGCCAGTCTTTTACTGCTCTCTGTTGAAGATTATTCCATTTATTTTAATGATTGAAGAGACGAGTTTTATCCAGAAAATGGGCTAAGGGTTTTATATTCATAACAATAAGGATATTGTTATGAATACAACAATAGTATAAGAAAAAAAGGAACTATGCATGTACTCTGACAAATGTCAGGAGTCTATAAAATAAGAATTTAGGTTGTATGGTACCAGGAGACTAAGACCCAACTGACATTTAGAAATGGGCGGTTTAGTGTAGGCATGAATGGAATGTCAAAGCTTCAGGGGCTCCAAACAAAAATAGCTCTTAAATCAAGAGTGTGGGTGTGTGTTTGTGTGTACACGTGAGTGTGTGTGCAGTGGCACAGTGCACATATGGATTCCTGTGTATGGAGGCAAGAGGTTAACTTCTGGTATCAACCTCGATTACTTTCCATTTGGGGTTTTTGACTGAACCTGGATTTAACCAGACTCAGCTAACCTGCCCACCTGGCAAGCCTCGGATAGCTTCCTGTCTCTGTCTCATTGGCACATGCTGCAGTGCTGGCTCCTTATGTGGGTATTGAGCATCCAAACTTCAATCCCCATACATTCTGCACGGTAACATTTGAACCATCTCCCCAAGCCCTCTTCCTAAAATTTTCCTACTGCTTTCAAGTCCATTGAAAAGACCGTAACTGACAACTCCGGCTCACACTCGAATTATAAATGTGTAACTTAGGTAAAAAACCCTGGGGGCAGTTGTGCTACCCATGCTTGCTTGGATACCAAAGTTGCTGAATGCATTAACAAGTGGTATAATCTTACAAGAGATGGGAGCCCTGGGTGTATGGGGAGATAAGAAACCAGAAGACTGGGCCCCACTGATAATTAATAGTGTCTCATGAGGTGGTCTACTGTTTTTGGGTTTCAAATCTCCTTGCTCAGTTTCTTGCTGGATGAATTCCACACAAAAAAGAACAATCTTTAATTTGATACTTAATCACTTCAGTGTCCTGTGCTGAGCCAGTTAAGAATGCATATTCTTGTGAAAATATACGCATTCACAATCAGTTTGATAACGTTGCTCTCCAGGGTTCCTGAAAGGGAAAGCAAGAGATTATATCTTCAGATACATGGCTTCAAAGTCATGGAATCACCTGAGAAGTTCACATTCTTCATCTTGTACTTTTTATTCTTAGTGTTGAAAGAAAACAACACTGTGAACATTTCTAATTAAATACATAATAAAATTAAGCCCGGCATCCACAAGGTACGGCTTTATGAGGAAAGAATTCTTGTCCTTTTGTGTAACAGGCTAAATTGACAGACTTTTTAATACAATGACAGGATAAGCGGTGGATGACTTTGATTAAGGCTTAATTACCAATTATTGTGTTGCCCCTTGTGCTTATGCTCCATTTACCATTATTTGCTTGGATTAAAATATTCAGAGACCATAGAGAAAGTAGGGGAGAAGGCACACACTATGCTGAGCATAGTAATTCCTCCCAGAGAATTCTTCCCACATTTGGAATATCCCTCACCTTCCACCTGCCCTGGGTTTGGTTAAACTTTCTTCCATTCTAAAGTCTAGGACCTTTGCATTTCTAAACACATCCGTTTAATCTTAGAGTTGCATTGTTAATGCTCTTGGATGCAGAGACAGAATATGTGGCCATCCTTTTTTAATATCCTTGACTTCTCCTCCTTCAGAGAGACAGCATCTTTGCTGTAGTCTAACTTAGAGTCCACAGCATCTTCCCCCCAACTTGCTGTAGTGACTTCTACAGCTCTGAACTCAGCCTGGCCTCCTTACACCTACTCTTCATGCTCCTGGGTGCTTTTGTGCTTTGTTTTTTGTTTTGTTTTGAAACAGGGTTTCTCCAGGTCTCCCTGAATGTCCTACAACTCACTTTGTAGACTAGGTTGGCCTCGAACTCACAGATCCACCTTCCTTTGCCTCCCAATTGCTGAGACTGTCTTAGGGGTTTTCTGTCGACAGTTCAGATCTGTCTTCATCTATCTTCTGCTTAAACATCTCCATCAGGAAAAAGTGTACCTTGAGCAGATAGAAAAATTTATGTTGTTATTTGTCCCTGGCTACCTTCTAGCTTCATCAGTTGCTTTCTGGCCATGGATCTTTATTTAGGGGTCTTTATATTGCGTCTTTTGATCCAAGCATATCCTTGACTATGACACCCTGTGTACTCGGAGGGCCTTTTCCCTTTATGCTTTCCTTCCAGTCTTACTGAGAAATTACTGTACTGGTAGCAAATAATTACCCCCCCATACTATCTTTCTGGAGAATCTGTCCTTGGACTAGGGATGAATGAAGTCAGATTCTCTTTCAGAGGGTTTGATATGGAGACAGACAGAATGAATTAATTCACTCTGGGTGTTAGAGGTCGTAAGGTCTTCAAGGCTAATGTGGTCACAAGTGCAAGCTGAGATTTGATCTGTAGAAAGGGCGGGAAAATGCAGCAGACATGAGATATCCTGGTGGCCGGCACAGGAAAGGGTTCTTTCGGTTTCTCTCAGCTTACTAGTCCTTGTTTGAGTCTCTCATAAGACTGCAATCGCTTCTTAGATACTTTTAGTTCTTTAGGCTAAGATTTTTAAATTTAACTCCCCTGAATGAATTTTTGTTCCTTGTTGTCAAATTCTTATTAAGAGTCACTTATTGCATACAATATAATTGTGTGTGTGTGTGTGTGTGTGTGTGTGAGAGAGAGAGAGAGAGAGAGANNNNGAGAGAGAGAGAGAGAGAGAGAGAGAGAGAGAGAGAGAGAGAAAGAGAGAAGGGAGGTGGAGATAAGGCTCTCCTACCATGTAGGTCCTGGATACTGGATTCAGAAATGTCAAGTTTAACAGCAGATGCCCTTACCTGCTGATCCATCTTGCCAGGTCCCAAATTATTTATATGGGTATTTATGTCTGTTTTCCCCACTTAGACAGTAAACCCCTTGAGAGCAGGGATATTTAAAAACTCTGTCACGATTCTGAACTATTAGATCATCTATGGTTGATTGACATAGTCTTATGATAACAAATCCTGGTTTTCAATGCCCCCTTTAAACAAAGGACTTAAATTACGGGCTGGAGTTGTCGTAATAACAAATAATAAAGGACAAGGGTTTACACAAGAATATTTGTTTTTTAATAAAGGTTTTTGAGATTTTAACCTTTGAGGTACTGGAAAAGCCATACAAATAGAAGTTTGCCAGTCTGGATCTTGTGGGATGGTATTTTCAGAGACATCTAACGTCTTTGAAATGTATCACACACTTTTGTTTAGAGCCCAGGCAGCGTGACTGGGTCCTTACTGCTTAGAAGGCATTTGCTTCCTTGCACACACCTGTAGATAGCCAGGAACAACTATCAGTGAGCTGGTGAAACATCCAGTTCCTTGTGGCAGTATTCACAGTGGGACACCCTGCTCTGTAAATTCTCCTGTTATTATTTAAATATTGTCCCTGCCTTGGATACTTTCTATGTTGTCATTTTTGATCGAATGACACTTAATAAACATTCAACAAAGACTTCTTTTCTGTGGTGGGAATTAAAAAGGATGCTGTCATATCCTAGCTGAGACCTCACTATAGGAAAATTGAAGGGACAGATCACTGCCATTATCTTTCCTCCAATTAATTCTACCTTCTAAAACACTTAGGCCATTAGAATTCTTGATCTCTTTCAGCCATAAACTTCACCCTCTCATTCTTTCCTCCCTCTTTGTGGTGTTACATTAGCAAACCTCTCATAGCTGGCTACAACAAACCAGGGCAGAGAAACTATTATTTTGAAGTTACCCTCCTCTCTGCCTGGCATCTGTGTGGACAGTTACCTTAGAGAACATTAATCTTCCCCAAACCAAAGCCTGTTTTAGGCAAAGCTTCCAGGAGAACTATTAAACAGGGAATACACTTTCCCCACTGTTTCTGGCAAATGGATCAGAGTTAGAGGCTATCTTTGTTTAAGGTCTTAATATATTCAACTGTGGTTTGAGGTGATGCTCTTTTAATGTTAAATGTAATTATAATATTGCAGAGGAACACTCTATTCATGTTGCTGGAGAGACAAATGCAGGGTACTTAACCGATTCCAGGCTTATTGTAAAGCTTATTTCTCCCTTGTGAAAATGTTGTCAGTTCTAGCAAAACATACATATAAGACCCTCTGGAGACTCTAGGAGTATAAACACAGGTTAAATAGAATGCCAGTGCTTTAAAACATAAGTGGGCATCAGGGCTAGGAAACAAAAGGACTTTCTTAGTTTCAAAGGCAGCCAGTTGTGTGGCAAATACCATGGTAATAGTTCCTTTATTCACAGGCTCATTATAGAAAACACCATGCTGTCTTGAAACAGAAGAAGTTGCTTACAATCGTCTCTATAATCCATAATTGAAAGAATCAGAAATGGAACAATTATTTTCCTCTATGATTGCTCTCACCATTTTTTTTGTTCTCAGCAGGATCCTTTTTTGTTTTATTTTGTTTCTTTTGGCTCATTGTAAAAATCAAACAACTATAGTGTGATTAATTTTAAGATGAAATTTTGCATGACTACTGAGATATAAAAAAGTCTCCATTTTTTTATAATTGTGAATGCTGTTTATGTAATCAATCTACTTTTAAGGTAATAGTATTGATTGTAACATGTGCTTCACAAGTGATGTGTCTTTGGTTCAATTTTACAAGTTTGGTTAATTAATGACTGACAATGTGGAGACTAGCGTGTAGCCCAACAGTACAGCACTTGCCCACATGCCCAAGACCTTGGGTTTGATCTTTAGCATTGCTTACAAAAAACACCATGATTAATTTAAAGATGGTCATAAATACAGTAGCATGACATTTGAGTTAGAGAAACCTGTTTTGTGTGCTGAGAAGGAGAAAAGAAAAGAAAGCGAATCTCCTCTGATATATTTAATCTTTAAACATTTCTGTCATCTTCCAGGAGCTATTCCTGGCTTTACATACTATAAAATATTTAGCAGCGAACTCGGTGAAGGTGTTATTACTTCTCAGATTCAATATTGTCACTCTGTAGCACCACGCTGCGACAGAGAACTCGGGTGGCTCTGTTTCTTCTTCTCTAACCTGAAGAGGTAATATTTGTTGAGGAGTGATTGTTTGCTGGGCTTGGATGGGAAAATGCCAAGCTTCTTTGTGAGTCTTGACTTAATAGAGTAGAGGGCCTTAGGAAGATTTGCGAAGCTTCTTCCCTCTCTATTTTTCCACCTCCTTCTCTGACCTCAAGACCAAAAGGCAGGAGAATGGAAGCAGGTAGCAAGGATCAGGGGGTGAGCTCTGCAGAGAGCCCTGCTGTCCTCCCAGCCAGAACAGACAGCAGAGCAGCTCTCCCTGTGCCTGCTATTTTGTGCCTGTTATTTTGTGTTCTACTTTTTTTTTTAAAAAAAATATCATACTGTGTTATTTCATCCTAAGCAATTGGCATCTCATAAGATTTTAAGCTTTACTCACAAAGCCTCCAAATACTAGTCTCCATGTATTTTGCACAAGCCCTATGTTTTCTATGATCTCAGAGGCCAAGTTCATTCTCTTCATTTTACTACAGAAATTAACTGAGTGCTTTATATCAGCTTTAGAATGGCTGTATAATTTGTTGTCTAAAGCTGGACACATCTGAGGATAAAAGGATTTGCTATTAATAATCCCCCACACCAACAGACACAGGACAGGAAACTAGAAGTTATGATCACTGTGACTAGAAAAAGTAGAAATTAGGATTACCAGATGGATGAGGTATTAAAATTAATTTGCTCGCTTTGTTAGAGTTTTACCATTTTCACTCAGGAAAAAGTTAAGTTGGCCATTCTAACAATATCTAGCATGTTATCAGGTTTATTTTATTTTTAATTATGTATATGCATATGTCTCTGTGGGGCATGTGCTCATGTGAATGCACATAGAAGTCAGAAGAGGATGTTACATCCCTGGAACTGTCGTTATAGGTGGCTGTGAGCTGCCTGACATCAGTGTTGGGAACTGAACTTGGGAACTCTGGAAGAGCAGGAAGTGTTTTAACCATTGAGCCATCTCTCCAGCCCAGCTAGCTGACTTTTAAAACAGGGAAAGATTTATTTATTTAATTTTATGTGTATGACTGTTTGCCTGCATTTATATGTTACACCATATGTTGCCTGGTGCTGCAGAAGTCAGGGGACGCAGAAGTCAGGGAATGGAGTCAGATGCTCTGAAACTGGAGGAAGTTGGGAGCCACCATTTGGGTGCTGGGAATCAAACCTAGATCCTCCACAAGAGGAGCAACTGTTCTTAACCACTGAGCTACCTCTCTGGCCCCAGTAACTAACATGTTTGGGTTACTATGTGTCAGACATTCTGAATTTTTCGAACACTGTATGTTTAGAACATGATTAACCCTCAGGATGACTCTTTGAGACTGTAGACTTGTTACTTTAAAGACAAGGAAATGGCTTTAAAGCTTAAGTTTAAGAGGTAAACTTTCTTGTCCATGGTCATAGAATTAGTAGATAAAAGAGCTGGGATTTGCACCTCAGTGTTTTGGTGCTAGGATCCAAGCTTTACCAGCTAGTTTAGCCTGTCTTTTATGTCTCTAAGCATTGACTGTATGATGGCTAGTTTTATGTCAATTTGATACCAGTTAAGAGTCATTTGGGGAGAGAGAAGCTCAACTGAGAAAATTCCCCATAAGTCTGGCCTGTTGGAAAGCCTGTAGGGCATTTTCTTAGTTGGTCATTGATGTGGGAGGGTCCAGCTCACTATGGGTGGTGCCACTGCTGGCCTGGAGGTGCTGGGTCCTATAGGAAAGCAGGTTGAGCAGGACATGGGGAGCAAGCCAGTAAGCAATGTTCCTCCATGGCCTTCAGTTTCTGTCACCAGATTGCTGCCCTGTATGAGTTCCTGCCTGGACTTCCCTCAGTGATAGACTGTTACCTGTAAGCAAAACAAACCCTTTCCTCCTTAAGTTGCTTTTGGTCATGATGCTCTATCAAGCTATAGAGACCCTGGCTGAGACAGAGGGCCTTAGAGTCAGGTCTTGAGTGGTAGTGATATTTGAAGGACTATGAAGATCTCGAAGGTTTGTGTCTTTGGGGGTGGGGGGAAAGAAACCCTGAATATGAGGTTGTGAAGTAAATGACAAGTAATTTATTTGTCTGGTGCCAGACAAATTTATGTCTCTGGTACCAGAGCCCAGAAGCTAAAGAAACTACAGTTATGCAAACAACCCTCAGTATTCTGGAGGTATTAGGTATTAGGAGAGTAGGGATGATGACCGAGTGGTGGATGCAGGTGAATAGATGGACATCAAAGTAAGCTCTAACTGAAGTGAGAAACAGAGTAGGGAATACAGGATTTGACCTACCTATGACCTACACATAATCTTGGCTTCAGTTATTTTTTTTCCTTGAAGTGAAAGAATTTATCATATGCATAGAAAATAAAAGGATGGAAGGAGCTGGTGCTAACAGGTAAAGGAGGAAGATTTATAGTCAATGCCTGAGGCTAGCGGGACACAGCCTCCAATCCTGGCTAACCTGCTGGAGATTGCAGCAGAAGTCCACCAGGCTGGTGCTATGCTGAGAAAACATAGATGAACTATTGGATGGCCAGTGTCCCTTGGTGTGCAACTGTCCTCATACTGGGAAACTGGGAGACTGGAAAACTCCGAGCAAGAAACTTCCACTTCAAATTCTGTCTAAAGTGAGCCATGTTGATATTTTAGAAAGTTTTTCATCCTTACCTCCAATCATCTGTCATTAATTATGTAGAACTGATGCAAATGTGTTTACTACACATGCTTTACATTTTGAAAATTACGCTTATTATTATTATTATTATTATTATTATTATTATTAGTGTGTGTGTGTGTGTGTGTGTGTGTGTGTGTGT
>LOJH01011909.1:285-20656 GCA_001685095.1 Ellobius talpinus
CTTTCTCTTGCTTAAAGTGTGCTTTCAATAGCTTCCTGAGGCAAAACCACTCCAGCTCTTTATATCTGCTACCTCAATAAGGCCTTGGCACCACTCTATTTCCCCAGCTCTCTGTCCCATGTTTACCTCTTTGCCTGTTTCTGTTCATAAGGTTCAGCTTCCATGAGCTCAGCATGGAGGTGATTTTCTCTGATGAGTTTCCCCTAGCATCTTGTGCACTCTGTTATCCCTGCTGTGTACTCTCTCTTTAGAATTCTTCTGATCAATACTCATAATTCCTGTGCAGTTTTATAAGCTACCTTCCTTTGCAGATGTTAGGAGGGTAACCGGGTAGTTTTGTTTGTCGTATGTCTTTTGGTGCTAATACAACTTGAACACACACTGACTTAAATTAGTTTTATATAAAATTAAAAAAATAATCTTGTCACCTCCAAATGATCTTCTCATGCTATTATTTTTCACGGTTTATGTCCATGTTTATGAGGTCTCCATGATGTTCACTTTTTCTCCAGAACATCGAGGGATTAAAATACTATCTTTAGTCCTTATGTCCAAAATTTTAAAGATCATATAACCCTTAGTGCCCTTCCATGGTGTCTTATAGTGTTTTGCTATCCTGGGGCTATCAGTTAATTAGAGTATATATTTTAACAGCTAATTCGTTTCTTCATTGCATGCCACCCCCACCACCCAATCTGTTGGCAAGCTCTGCAAATTATTTCTTTCTCTGGTGGTGCAGAGACTTTATTGTGTGAGAGGAGAATGCGACGAGGGAGGGGAAACGAATTTAAGCCTCACAAATGTCAACTGGGAAACACATTTGTTTTCAGCTCTTGGTCTCAACTCACTTATGGTCTTCAACAATCTTCAGTTTGTTTAGACATTAACACATCAGACTCCGATTTTGCGTTCTATTTAGTGGATGGATGGCGGTGGGTAAGTGAAAATTGTAGGCTGGTCACCTGATCTTCCCGAGCTTTGGAGGTTGCACATCAAGTGTGGTGAGGACAGATGCCTGATTTCAACATTAGCCTTGAGAAACTGGAGGATGCAGAAGCAGCTGAGAATCCCAGCTTCTCAGGTTCCTGTGTGCGTTCCTTAAAGCAAGTCCCTTAACCTGATCTCACTTCATTTCTCACGTTGGTAAAATGAGCATCATGGGGTTTGTTTCCCAAGGTCATTGTCAGACATACAGCACGTGCTCAATAAGCCCCACCTTAAAGAAGGTTATGTTGTGCCTGTTATTTAGAAAACTACACGTGTGCATTCTATAATGGAAAAGAGTTATATAGGGTTTTATATTTATGAGAAAATGCACCAAGTAAAGCAATTAGCCATGCTCAAATGTAAAAATCAAATATCTTAAGAATGGGAAATGATTTCCAATAATCACATGGTATTATGCTAATCTAGTAAATTCCCCTGGAGGGCACAGAATCTGAGTCACTTGTAACCCAATCTTTGGTTCACTGTGTCCTTTGATTCTCCTTTCCTCCTTCCGGGAAAGGAAAGGTTAATGTTCTTGTTGATCACCTTGATTCTTAGATCTTGCTTAATACCCTCTCCTGTTGTGCTTGCATTCAGTTTTTACCTATGCAACTGCTCTTAATGTGTTAGTGTTCAAAGTATGAGGCACCCCCTGCCTCCATGAATGCAAAAGCTAAGAAGAGTTCAAATGGAAATTTTGGCCTAGCTTTTCGTCTAATAATCACCTAACTCTCCTTCCTAGGGACAAATAGGCATAGCATCACTAATGGCATCATTCAGTCCTTTAACAAAGCACCCTGTGAGACAGGATGATTTTAAGATTTATTATCCTCTCTTGGCAGTAGAGGTTACACAAGTAGAACAGGACATCATTTAAAAATCACAATGAACCCTAAACCGAGGCACAGCAATAATAATACTATACAATCATTGAAGTTAGTGAAATGTTTATCAACTAACATTCCAGAATAAAAAGACTTGATTTGTGGCATTTGCATAATTACATGATGAACAGAGGTGCACTTGCTTTATTTGAAGATGCTGAACTTGAAGTTTGGAGAAAGGCCAATAAGCTGCTGTTTGCCAGTGAGCTAAGCCCAGTACCAGGTTTCTAGACATAAGAGAGAACATAGATCTTAGCCTATCCTCCTACTTAATACAGGCACAATTATTTTTCAATAACCTTGCTAAATGGTTTCCTACTTCCTAGTTGTATCATTCTAAGGATGCATTCTTTTTGAAGAAGGCTTTGTAACTAGATTCATAAGGCATGGACAAGAGAGAACACGGTGTATACAGTATCACCCAAGTAGCATGGCGGGTAAAGGAGATTATTCCTCACAGATTAAAACGGAATAAGTGAAAAGTAGCATCTTAACATGGTAAGAGTAGAATCAATTGCAATATGTACATGGTACCTTTGAGGAACTATGGAGTCATCACTCAGGTTCCTTTACAGTATGTTTTACCTTTGCTAAGTCTACACAAAGATAGAAAGATGTATTTGAAACTCATGGAGGACAGTTAGTGGGCTGTACTCTTCAGAAACACAATTATAGATTATAGAAAATGTTCTGCCTCTCTACAACCATGGAATATGATGATGGAGAGTTCTTGAAAGTTTGTGGAAGACTGATGTTGTACCCTTCCCTTTCTTTAGTCTTATTGTAGCCTTTCTCAGAAGGCAGAATACTTCAATGTTTTGGAGGCACTTTCTTCTTCTTTCTCTCCTTCCCTTTCCCCCTTTCTCACAAACACAGACAAAGGAAAAACAACTAATTGTGCAAAATGTCAGTGCATAGTGGATGGTGAGAGGTTGGCAGGTAGGCTAATGTAGGGGGGTGTTCTGAGCTGAAAACAGTTTTGAAGGATGCTCATGGAAAGGCATGCCACCAAGATTTGCTGGTGCTGCTCAAAATTTTGATTTTGCCCTGTTTCGTGCAATAAAAACTGTGCATGCAGCAGCAAGTGTAAATAGCTAGAAGTTGCTTGTGGCAACATTTGTGGCCAGCTATTATATATCTGGCTTAGGAAATATATAATTATGGAGGTTTTATTTCTCAGTTGTTCAGATTGATAATATTTAGAGTTCAATGAAGTGTTTTTCTTAATATGTAGAGATATGGACCTTCAGAAAATCCCAACTAATGCTAAACACAATGAGGGAATTAGTGCTTGTTCCCACTGGTATTGTTTGATGGCCTAACAGATCCTTTGTGGGCACTATGCATCCAACAGTTCTATACAGTATATGGCCCCTGAATTACATTAGTGTTAAGCAAGTAGGTTGATAAATTGTTATGCTTGTTTGGAAGTTTTATCAATAAATACATTAGTATTCTAATGAATCATATCGCTTAATTAAAAAGAATCATTCCTGGGGCTAGAGAGATGTCTCAGTGATTAAGAGCACTGGCTGTGCTTCCAGAGGACCTGGTTTCAATCCTCAGCATACATATGGCAACTCACAATTATAAGTTACTCTAATCCCCAAGATCCAATGCCTTCTTCCTGCCTTCAAGGGCAGGACGCCGATGTTGTGCATATACATACATACAAGGAAATATCTCTACATATAAAATAAATAGATAAAATATTTAAAAGGAATCGCTCTTTTTGGAGGATGTAGCTGCTGTTAAAATTCTCATGCTGTAGTGGATGGTTCTACAAATAACTGAACTGAACTTGATGAGTCAATAACCACAGCAAAAAAGAAAGAAAAAAAACACGTGTAGTAGAGGAGGAAGTGTTGAGGGAGATATGGGAGAAATTAAACATAAATGGGGGTAGACATAATCGTATTTCATTGTACAGCATCCAGTCCTTTAACAAAGCATGCTATTAGGCAGGACACGTTCATGAAGAAAGAAAATGCAGCATGGGAGCCTCAGAGTCCTTTTGTGTTTCTGATTGTGTACAGGAATTGTTGCCTATGGGAACGTAATGGTTAACATTTAAAATTGACTGGTTGCCTCCTGATTTCTTGCACATAAAGCCATGCGAAGTTCAGGGAGAGACTTCTTCCCCTAGTAATGAAGCTCTCTGCTGCTAATGGCCCATGCAGACTCCCTTGGCTCCTCCAAATTAGAAATACTTTTGTGCTCCTTTGCTTCATTAACAGTAAAGAGAGGGAGATTGGTGGCTATTTAGGGCACAGGGAAATTGGTGGCTATTTAGGGCAAGCAAAGATTGTAGTAATTATGGTTGGTAAATTCTCTTCATGGTGTTTTTTGAGTCTTGATGTTCTCTTGGTGCCTTTCAGAGTAGCCCACCACTCTCAATGCTGACATTTGGCCTAGAAGGATAGAACTTGATATGACTTCAAAGTTTTGGCCCCTGGCAGTGGTCAATCTTACCTGCAGGGAGATGAGTCTTTTACATTTTGATTTGCTCCTTAGAACGTACAGTATGACTACGCCACCAGCTGTGATGAACCCATGCTTGGCATCTACTTCTTTATTTACACTACAGAAAGTTGGCTTGCTCATGGCTGCCTAGCAAACCACATCCTGAATGGTTGAGATAGATGAGAGAGGCTTGGTAGGCTCAACGCTCTACAGGAGCTGTCTTGGAATAAAGAAGAAGGAAAGTGGTTTAGATTCAGGTTTGTAGTGGTATTGTCCCTGATTTACCTACTGGCTATTATCACATTATTGGGTGCTGGCAGAAGAGAATAATATTCAAGGGATGTCCCAAAGGGCCACAAGACAAGTAGAACTTCATAATGGCATCAGAGTCTTGACAATATTTAAAGAGGAAACATGTTTATAAAAGCCTTTAGGAAACTGGAGAAATGTGCTCAATTTTTTTAAAGGAACTGAATTATAATATCTATAAAATGAATCTAGAAATTAGCAGCCTAATTTATTAATAGAAAAGATAATTATAGAAATTTGATAAATAACTAGCTCTAGTCAAAATGACAAGGGGGTTCTTGGGACACATTCTTGCTCCTAAGAATTAAGAATAATTTCTTAGAAATTTATCTGATTGATTGTATTGAACTATATTAACATTTAAATAACTATGAAAATGGTATAAATGATAATAGGAAAATAATAAGAAATATAGACCATGAATATTAGAAATATTTGAACATTTTTGATTTAGTATACTATTTAAAATAATTTTGTTGGTCCAAACTTAAGTTCTAGCTTTCTGATCTTTATCCCTAAACAACATAAGCTCTATTGCATCTTCCACCTCCTTCTCCATCAACTGTTACTTTAGGTTACCCAACCTGAGTCTAGATATCCAGCAATGTGAACTCTTTATATGCGGGATCTGTGGGTATCAGATGACCAGATGTCAATGCTCTAGGGTACCTGATACTCCAGGGTACCTACCTGGTTGTGGTAATGCTGGGGTATTAGGTGGAGGTGGGTGACATCGAGAGTATGGAAATGATGAAAAAAACTTAATGAATGTATGACCTCCTCCAGGAAGCGAGAGACTGATAATTGAAGGCAGAAGAACAAAATTTGGGAATACATGGAGGAAAGGGAGTGTCAGGCCAGAGTGGTGGTGGTGGGGCTGTTATATTCAAGACTACCAAAGTGCTGAGAGCTTAGATCTTTGCAAATCTGGTGGGTAACACCAATAGCCTTCTGGAGATCAAATTGTATTGTTCCTCATGATTTTAGGTCAGGTGTGAGATGGGCTGGTTATAGGCTACCATAGTTTGAATGAGGATTGCTTCTCCTAGGGCATCAAGAAATATTTGAACACTTGGTCCCCTATTGGTGGTGCTCTTTGGGGAGGTCTAAGTGGTGTAAGCTTGCTGGAAGAAATATATCCCTGTGGGCTGAATTTGAGTATTTATAGTCTCAGACACTTTCTCTTCTCTCTCTGTTTTATGTTTATATTGTAGATTTAGGCATTTAAATTCCTGTTCTTTCCACACTCGCTGTTGTGCATTCCTACCATGATAGATTCTCATCATTTTAGAGGCATAAGCCAAAATAAGTTACTTCTCCTTCTTCCATAAGTTGCTGTCATTATGGTATTTTATCACAGTAAGAGAAAAGTAATTAATCTATGTTCTGATCTTTGGAGAGGAGCTATTACAGGCTCTTCGTGGTCACTTATGATACCAGTATCATTTGACTGCTGGAGAGATGGAAATTAAAACTCTCAAGGAGAGGTTGCTGTTCATAAAGATGAGCCATGAGGAGGAATTTAAATGCTTATTGGATAATTGTCAACTTTGGGTTGACTATGGAGGTAGATGTCTCCAAACATCAGCAACTCAGCAAGATTATAGTGGACCAAAATTATGAATTGGCTCAGAAAAAGGAATGGGAAATATAAAAGTACTTGTCCCAGTGTACTGAGCATGATGGTATTATTCATATTCATTGTAGCTTCTGCAATGACTTATGGAGCTTAGATGATGCTTATGGTACCAAGAGGCAGAGCCTTGTCCTTGTAGATTAATTTGACTTCAATGGGATTTTAAAACACAGCTTGGTATGTAAAGGCCTACTGCGCCTTGCATATGGAGCTGTTCAACAGATTTTGCTACACTTGGTAGAACTCACAAAGACCTAAGCAAGCAGTGCCATGAAACTCAGAACTACAAGACCCTGAGGAACATCACAGGCTAGCTGGATGCCAAGGCCAACCCTTCTGCCTCCTGGAAGATGAAGAAGTCTTAAATCCCCACGATAACCTGGGCAGCAGCAACATCATATAAATCTCATAGGATCTGGCTATTGTGGTGTCTGTAATGAACACCTCCAAGGCTTGAAGTACCAGGGTAGCAGAAGTAGGAAACTCTTTCAGAAGCAAAGACTAGTTAGCAGACATTCATAGGTCATTAAACATTTGAAAAAGAAAAGTAAGATGTTTTCCAAAGTCGTTCAAATGACAAAACATGGGTAGAAGAGATGAGAGATTATATGAAAACCTCAGCATTTTAAAAAATGTTTATTATTCTAAAGGTTTTTCTAAATATTACATTTCTGCATTCCTAACTGGAGGGTTGATGAGATGGAGAATTCAAAGCTGGCCTGAACAGCGAGTTTGAGGTCAGCCTTGACTATATGATGAGACCATGTCTCAAACAACAATAATATTAAAAATGTACTATAAAATTCTATAAGTGGAACATGAATGAATCGTTAACTGGTAACATAAACAGGATGAAATGCAATGGCGGAGACTAGATCTTGGATTCAAAGTTGGAGCAAACTTTGTATGTGTCCATTCTGGTTCTAAGAATTTAAGTTAAGACTTGACCAGTAGTTAGTTCTACTATAAATCTTAGTAGAAATGGGTGAGGTAAATCCTAGGTGTCTAAAACATAAAGATGGAAAAGTACTTCCTTTAAGCTTATAGTGATCTAGGTAACACCGCCTAGGCAAATCCTGGGACAGAATAGTTATCTAATTCAAATGCAACAGGGTTTTTTGATTCCTCTTATTTCATTAGTGGGGGGAAAATGTGTTTAATCTCACAAGAAATGCCTGGGTCAATGGCCTGCAACATTAAAGCCTATAGTCATGTGTTAAAATGACAAGGCATCACAATAACCTTTCCCGTCATGCCCAGTCATTTACCCATAGCCACAAGAAGACCATAGACACTCAGTACACACCACCAGAAAGTCTCAAACATACTGAAAATGAAACTTCTTTAATTTATTCTGTTTTATTTGATAGTGTAGTCCCCAATATGTACTTTGTAGTCCCCAATATGTACAATTCTTCCTCAATGTCAAAAGGCAGTTTTGTTATCATGGTATACATGTGACAGTTTAGGCTTTCAAACAGATGGTAAGGACTGTGTCTCCACACAAATGTTTTCTCTTCGTTAATATATCATTGCGTTATAAACTGGGCTTAGATACACTCAGGTTCCATCTCACTGTGAGAAGTCTTGAGCCCCTCTGTCTCACCTCCCTTCTCTTTCAGAGCATAATTATTTGCACGTGGCTAAATGCCTTGCTGAAAAGTTCTCATGAAATCTAAACAAAGGTAAAAAAATAGAGCCATATGTTTATTGAACTTTGAAAACATCCTCATTTTTTGTTTTATTTTGTTTTGTTTTCAGAGTCTGAACTTTTGACTAGATACATTTATGTTCTAATAAAGTCTTAAAAATCACTTTCTGGGATGGGCTACACAGAACAAGTCAGGAGATTTAGGTATTGTTCTACAACAATCTGATTCATTTCCCTAATTTGGTAAAATAAGCTCTGTACGCAACCTTTTATAATAGTTTGCAAGATAGCACAGGCTGATATTGGAAGACTTTATCCAACCTGTCTCCATTTTATAAGAAGCCAGATAATCAGCAATGTGCATAGAGCCCTGTGCAAACACAGAGGTCACCAAGGAGAAGAAGGAAGTATATCTGACTCGAAGTTAGTACAAATTATAGTTTACAAAAACCAAACCCAGGAACATCAAGGGTCAGTGGTGGCAGTGTGTTCATGCAGTAGACCAGGCCCTGGGAGAGAAGCTAGGATCTTCATTCCAGGGAACACTACTGAAGTCGTTTCTCCTGGGCAGTTGGAGAAGGGTACTGAGTAGTTCAGGCCCAGCAGGTTCTGAGATCATGAAAGCTCTAGGAATATCAGATTATTCAAAACAATGTGTTCTCGGTTGTTAACAAGTTTACTACATGGCAGAATTCTTACTGCTGACAGTTGTTAAATTAATTGTATTTTATTCTAGCCCGTGTGGACTCATTAAGGTGACATTTATTAGTAGTTTCAGATACGAATGTTGCTTACCCACTTCGACCACTGAGGTGTAATCTATGCAAGGCTTCTGGTGGCAGTCTTCTAGTGGGCTGCTTTGATTTACAGACTGTGAACACCATGGACACATATGTAGAAGCCTCATGAGCTCACCAGCAGGGAAGAATACAGACAATGGAAGAGGAAGACATTTGATATAGAATGGGAAAATTACCATGGAATTAATTTTTTTAGAGTTTATTTATTCATTTACATTAAATATATGTGTGTTTCGCCTGCATGTATGTCTGTGCACAATTTATGTGAAGTGTTCATGGACTCCGGAAGAGAGAGTCGAGTACCCTGGAACTTGAGTTAGATACAGTTGCTAGCAGCCCTGTGGGTCCTGAGATTCAAACCTGGGTCCTGTGGAGGAGCAGCAAGTACTCTTAACTGCTGAGCTATCTCCCAGGCACAAACTGGGAACTTTTATTTACGAATTCTTTTCATTTTAATTCACTATAGAGATAAGGCCCTTGAGGTTCCTAAGAATTTAATCGTGACTGACGGCAAAAATAAGACACTCACGGTCAATTACGTAGGCGACACATTGTCTAACTTTTATGGCTGGATGGCTCTGCTCTTGGATCAGGAGACCTACTCACTGCAGTTCCAGAACAATGGTTTGGTGGAGCGCTCTTTACAGGTAATTCCGTCCACTGGCGCTAAGTTCTTTCCACACTACGGTGTTCTTATCTGCACTTCTGTGAAGGAATGGGCTGGAAATATTATCTGGTGCTCATGAAGGAAGCTACTGCAACAGCATTTTTCTAGTTAGTCTGCTCGAACATTTTAGTATTTCAAACCCATCCCAAATGCAAACCTTGTTCTGCTAGAAATGTAACAATTCGATGGAAAGTAGCCTTTAAGCATTTCTTATCATTTCGTTTCTTCCTCTCTCCTTCCTTCTCTCCATTCCTCACACTCTTCCCTCTCCTTTTTTCTCTCTCCCTTCCTCCCTTCTTCCCTCCTTTTCCCCTCCCTCACCTTCCTCTCTCCTTAATAGAAGCTAAAACCTAACTTACCCATTATAGTGGTTTGAAGCCAGAAAAAAAATTTCTTAACCCGGCCATCACGTGTTTTATACTGCCACCTGGTGGCTGAAGATGAATTTACAAAGAGATCTGTCTTCACATTTCTCCAGGCAGAGGAGGAGAAAGAAATTGCTAGGGGTAATGACTAGGTAGAAAGTGGGCACATTTTTCAGGACAATAACAACAACAATAAATAAGACATAAAATAAAATTTAAAATGGAAAGAGCAATCCAACATGTTTCCTTTAGCTTATTTCCCCTTTCACACGGTTTGGTCTCGCTGTGTCACATGCAACACGGCCCATATAACTGTGAATGTTTATCTTAGGGATACAGGAGTGGCTTATGTGATCTTCTCACCATGGTCCCCTGGAAGGATATTGGTCCCCTTACCTCTTTTTGCTGTTTATTGGGTTTACCATGAGAACACTCTAAGGGATTTCCCCCAAAGCTAAGGAAAAGAATTTGGCTCAGGAAGGTTTGTGGCCTGGCTTGGCACTGTACTGCCTTGCGATCCAAGGATCACTAGGCTCTCGGGGTTGAATGAATCACAGAAACAGTGCCTCGTGGTGCAGAAGGTACCCTGGCAGTGTCAGCCATGGCTGTTACACATGCAGGGATCGTAACAACTGCTTGCCTCTCCATGTCGTGAGGAAAGCTGGAAACGAACTGCAGACCTGGCTCCTTCTCTTACAGTTTTCTGACTGACTGAGAGAAGTCAGTTCACTTGTCTGGGCCGTGCTCTCCTCCCCTGTTAACTGTGGTTATGAGCGAGACGAACTGGGTGACTTTTTTCCGTCTTCACATTTGATGATTTTGTAGCCCGACTGTGAACTTCCTATGAAATAGATTTAAGTAGACCTATTTCGGCCCAGAAAGTGCGGCTTGGCGGTGACCTGCTCTGATGCCAAATGATTCCCTTCGAGGGGAGGGGTCTCCTTGCTTACCAGTGTGTTCTTTCCTTCTCACTTCAGTACTCAGCAACATTTGACAGCTTTGCCCCCGGAAATCACATGCTGCTGCTGCACGGGGACCTACCACCTTACCCGGACATCCTCATCAGGTGTGGAAGTCGCCTGGGTCAGTCACTTCTGTCTCCCCCTTTGCCCAGTCGCGACAAAGGCTGTGATTGGTTCTTCAATAGCCAGTCGGGGCAGCTCACCTATCTTGGTATGTACCATGCCCACCCGCGGAAGTATTTTTTGAGGGCATAGAGTCAGAAAGCTTTCTTTACTCTTGAATTTCAGCTTTTGTGCTGGGAAATAAAGAATAAAGGGGATAGCTGTGCTATATGTTGTAATTAAATGGGTAGGCTCTAAAATCAGATCACGTGGTTTTAAATCTCAATCTCAAGACTCAGTAGGTAGTGAGTGACAGATACATAGGTGCTCTACATATTAGTCCTATTATTTGTAAAATAATAATAGGACCTTCATTAAACTTGCCGTTAAATAAAGGTTGATGTGTAAAATTCTTTATGAAGGTGTTTAATCTATATTAAAGGTTCAATAAGTGTTTGTGATACTACTATATCAACTGATATATAACTCATTAATATATTAATTAATTAAGAGAGTATTCTATTTGTATAGTAAAATAATTGCAAATTAAAACTGCTCTGAGATGGGTCTGGACGGATGGTTCAGTGGTTAAAAGTACTTGTTGCTCTTACAGAGGACCTGAGTTTGCTTCCTAGGGCAACTGCCAGTAGCTTCAGCTCCAGGGGATCCAAAGGGGTCTAGCGTTTGCAGGCATGACACCCATGTTCATAAACCCATGCTCAGACACACATGCATACACATAATTAAAAAAACACTGCTTGGAGAGTCCATTGCACTCTAGTCAGAATGACTATTATCAAGAACACTGACAAAGATGTACAGAAAGAGGAACCCTTATTTACCTCCACTGAAAATGTAAAGTGCTGAAGGCATTATGGAAATCAATATGAAGGCTTGTTCAAAAACTAAAGACAGAATTTACTATATGCCATGGAAAGATTCTAGATCAGCATCCCAGAGCCTCTTGCTCACCTGTGTTTACTGATACACCATTCCCAATAGCTAGGAAATGGAGGCAGGCTCGGTTTCCATCAGCAGAAGAGTCTGCAGGCAGAAGGAGTTCCTTCTCATGTGTGTTTCCCAGTCTCCCAGGGTTAGGCTCAGGACTGTCCGTTTTTGACCTCCTGAAATATCTCAGTGTTACACTCAGGACTGTCCAGTTTTGACCTCCTGAAGTTTATCTGGTTTGATTTTTCTATTCCAGTGTCCTCATTGGTCACTGAGAATTAGTGTGTCCACTTGTATCAGCCTCACCAACTCACTAATATGATCTAGTCAACTGGTGGTCATCCTGCAGATGACTTTCACAGAAGACATGCCATTAGTTTGATCTGAACGTTCATTAACTGTTGAGTTTTGTGACCTTTTAGGATTTAGTGGCTACACTGCTCTTTTGTGGTGGTATGGAAGACAGAGGATCTGATAACGTGGGTTTCTGCAGTGATGGCTCTGTTATGAATTGTTCTTAATAGATTCTGACAAATTCACCGAGCCTGATCAACACAGCGAGTCTCAGCCCTGCCACAAGCCAGACTTGGCCCTATGCACAGCAAATAGTAAGCAGTTGCCCTGGGTCACTTGTCTTTCCCACTTGGGCATAACCATATGAAGACTGGGTCTGACCTACACAAAAGCCTTGCCACGACTGAATTTTAATTCATATGAAGGAAGCGTTGATACTGTCCTGGCATAAAAAGACAACTTCTTAACAAATGCATTAAAACGTATGTTCCTTGCACTGAATTTAGCAATTCTGATTTCATTTCTAATGTGAACTAATCACATGGTAGTCATCATATAAATGACATTTCATTCAGTAGGTAGATTTTACTAATAATTTTTTGTATCAGAATATTCTCATAGTCTTTCCCTGGCCTATGATTTGGAAAGTCAAGGGAAGCCATGGAGGGTTGCTTGACTGTCTGATGTCGTTAAAGACTCGAGACCCTTGAAGAGGATGCCCAGTAGGAGAGTGTGTGGTCAGTATCACCTCTTTTAGACTCTAAGTGAATGGGGCAAATGAGCAACCACATCCACTTGTATTTCCATTTCTGGTCTGGAATTGAGGTGTGTGCTCTTTCCAGCTATTAGCTCCCCATGCAGCTACATTGACTGTGTACATTTGACCATAATTATGTACATCTCTGTGTAAAGTTTGCAACTTCTGTGCAAATGTGGTGGACAGACCACCATGCATCCTACAGACTTGTGTGCTTTCCCTAATATCCTATTTATAGTGACATAATTATCATAGCTGGTACTCCAACAAACCCATAGGAAATACAATTTGATACTTGTGTTGTCCATTTGATAAATTAGAACCTTACTTTCATCTAGTTGTTTAGTTTTTGTGACCTTTTAGGATTAGAATTAGAATAATTTACATAAAATATGCAAATCAAGATTTCTTAGGTGTGTACTAGGATGTGAATCACCAGCCAAGTTCCCTATATAGAAGTCTGGACACTGCTAGCCTTCCAGAGGTGCAGCCTTAGGTCAGTTTTTCTGTGTTGTTCTTTGACTTAGCTGCTGTTTCCTTCTGAGGCAGCCTCTTCTGACAACTGGATGGATTTCATTCATTAACTACTTCTTTTATTATTATTATTTTTCATACAATATACATTGATTATTTTCTCTCCCCTCCCCCAGCTCCTCCCAGACACTCCTTTTCCCTACCCATTTAACTTCATCATCTTTCTCAACCACCCCCCAAAATAACAAAAGTAAAAACAAGCAAACAAAATCCAATAAACAAAACAAAACATAAAGTACACATGCAAAAAAAAAAGAAAAGAAAAGAAAAAACGTGGACTCTATTACTCCTGGGCATAGGGTCTGCTTTGGAGTGTGGTTGATAAATTCAGTGACCCTCCATTGGAGAAAACTGATTTTTCCTTTGCCAGTGGGTATCTTGGTTAGAGATTCTTGGTTAGAGATGAGACTTTGTGTTCAGGGCCCTTTCTTTGTCTGGGATTTATATCTGGGTTGAATATTAACTGCTTCTAAGTGGATGATCTTCTGCGCTGTCTGTTTGTAATCTTACCATATCCCATAGTAGGAAGGTTATTTTTTGTCATTAATTAATTATATCTCCCCTTCTTGACTTCATCACATAAGACTTATGGTATCTAACTTTCAGCCCACACAAGAAAGAGAAAGGACAGAACCCAGGCATTCTAGCTCCTGGCTCTGGATCTATCCACTAGAGTGTGCTACCCACTAAATAATCATTGATCACCAACCACAAAGGATGGGGAAGGGGCTTCTAGGCAGGCTGCAAAAGAAAACTTCTCACTGGTCCCCAGCGACAGTGAAAAATACACCATGCACATATTGTGACCCTGCCATTTCTCCTTTCCAGTGAGGCTAGTTTTGTCTTTGTTCAGCAAACATCTTTATGGAGTGCTGGGTTTCCAGAAACCTCCTGGCCAGTGCTTGGGGCTTAGGGTTTTAATCGGTGACTGGCTGGCTCTTTTACCTGGGGCATGGTGTTATAATTGCTCCATGCCTCAATACATTCACTTCTACAAGGAGGTTAAGAATATTTACTTGTCTCTTGGAAATGTGATACAAACCACTCAAATACATTAAAGCTTGCTTAGCATAACCTGCTACTCTGGTAAAACCTTTCTCCATGGACACTTCCTCTTTCCATTAATGTGTTGTCTTCATTTCAGTGAACTCACTATATTTTCTCTTTGCATGTTTGTGTGTATGTGCTGGTGCATATGTGGGCATGTATTTGGAGACCAAAGGCCAACTGCAGGTGCCATTCCTCAGGTGCCATCCCCCTTGTCTTCTGAGACAGGGTTTCTCAGTGGCCAGGAACTTCACAATTTGGGCAGGTTGGTTGGCCAGTGAGGCTCAGGGATCCAGTTCAGCCATCTCTGCCTCCCCAGTGCTGAGACTACAAATGTGTATTCCTCCTGTACTTGGCACTTTTCACATGGGTTCTGAAGATCAAATTTAGGTTCCCATGCTTGCAAGTCAAATACTTTACCAACAGAGACATCTCCCAGCCTCTTTGCTATCTTCTAAACTGGATTTTATATTACTTGAAGTCCACCATCATATGACATACCTGGCATGATGCTCTGAACAGATTTAAATTCACTCACTTAAATCAATCTTTGGGGGAGACTGGTTCAGGTGGCCTTTCCGAAGCCACTGAAAATATTGCTCAAGGAGCTGCTGACTAAGGAGGACACAGGAGAGTCGTGCTGCTGAAGCCTGGGTTACGACCCAGAGGAAACAATATTTAATGTGATGAGCTGTAAAGAATGCACTCCACAGCTCTACCTTCCAAGTTATGCTCAGGAACACACATAATTGTAAAACAAGCATTCTCTCCTGTTTGCCAGACAGGAGTGCAACTCGGCAAGCCCGCTTCTCTGCTCACACGGTTTGACTGATGGCTCGTGACTCTGCCTTTCCAAGCTACTTTCTTACTACTTCATTGCTGCCGTCTTCCTCCACCCCTCAGGAATGTTTCAGTTCATGGTGAACTATTTTTATTTTTTAGTTACATTAACGCTATGAAATAATTAGTCAGCTAATTAATCTGGTTTACAAGCTTTGTAGGATTCTTCAGCTGTCAGTCAGGCCCAGGCCTGAGGCCTCCATCTAGTCTCATCTCTCTTGCCCATGTGATTCTTGTTGCCATGGCTACTGGCTACATCTGCTGACACCCCACTCTCTATTGATTGCTTAATTAAGAATTTCACGCTCAGCCCTTATCTGCCTCTAAGAACAAGCGTGTACTGTTAAGAAATTCCAAATTTAGGCCCAGACACAAGGAAAGTCTTTCTTATGGACTTGGCTGTGTGGAACCTCTCTAAGGATCCTCTCTGCATCCCAGCCGCCACCCTTCAATCAAAAACCATTAAATGGGGCAGAGATAATGAGCATGTAGCATATCAAAAGAAGGATGTTTGCTTGGTCCAAAGGAGGGAAAGCTGCTAGGCCCCATGCTCTGCCCCACTTCAAAGGGAGATGAGACCCCTCATCACTGAGGCCTGATAAAGCCTCATTTGTTCTGGGCTTGACTTATGCAGAAGGTCTCCTATGTCAGACCATCTCACAGACTGGGTTTCCCCCACTTCTTGTCCTGACCAAAAACGACCCCCCCCTTCTGGCCTTCCTCATGCTCGTGTGTCAGCACTTAGGCAGCTGGGTCCCCCAACGCATCAGGCCAAGCGTGTAATCACTGACTCCCCACTCACAATGGCCACTTGTAGGGGGGTGGCCGGGAGGAGGTCTTCATCACAATAGGAACACAATTATTGCAGCTGCTAGGGAGGGCTATACTGCTTCCTGTAGCAATATAATAGGACTTGCCCAAACCAGGAGGTGAAGGCCGGCAGGAGGTGGCGAGGGGGTGAGAGGAGTGGAGAAAACAACCTTGACTGGATTATTCATATTCTGACTCTTGGAAGCCCTATGTGGAGCCAGTGGGGTTCCAGCAGCTGCTCCTCCACAGACTCTTCTAATAATTGTACATTCTGTCAAGGGTCAACTTACTTTTGACCCTGTCCTTTTATATTGGTAAAAGGCTCTTTAGGGCAAACTGTTGGGTTGTGGCAGGGTGCATTAAATACTCAGAGCCCCCACCCCTTGCTTCCCCTCACCCTGCACCCGACAGGCAGCCTGTGATGGATTCATATCAGATGCGTTTCCATTCACAGTTGCCCTCCCGAATTCACACAGCCCCCCGAGCAGAGCAGAGACCTTTACTGCACTGGGACAATGTGTGCGGCAGCAGCTGAAGGTCCACCTGCAAGGCTCAGAGGCTCCTATGCTACCACCTTCTTACCGAACAGAAAACAAAACCAAAACATACCTTGGCAGACTAGCTAACGCATGTGTTCAAATGTTCCCTTCACCAAGATAAAGGCTGCTATGTGTTGAGGATCTGGGGGTTGTAGTCTCTGAAATTAAGCACGATGTGGCTGGAAAGGCAGATGAATTTTTGTTCTGTGTGCCAAGTTTCTTTGGAGAAAGTCAAGTCACTCAACATAGATGCACTAGAAGTCTTGTTGCTAACTTATAAGATCCTGAAAATAACGATGTTTTCTTGAGTTTGAGGCTAAGTTCATGACCACGACAGCCTTTTAGCTCTCCTGTTCTCAAAGCAGTCAGGACACTGGCCACCATTTGGACTCCTCCACGTTTCTGTGTGCCTAAAGATGCCATGCGCTTCCTGGAGATGGAATCCTATGAGGATATAAGAAGACAGGATTGAACTGCTCTCCAGAGCTCTTGGGAGCATCTGTAGGAAGGGCAGAATCATAATCTTTCACAACGCAGTAGCCCTCCCCATGCCGAAGGCCTCTAAGGCAATCTATATCATTCTAGTTAATAAATTAATTTACATTCTTATAGAAAACTCATTCTCCAAAGATCCCTAAGGACTTTACCAGTAATGTAGCCGATTGACTTGGAAATATACTAACCCTTACAGCTAAAAAATCTAGATAGTGGGAAGAAGCTTGTGATGAGAAAAGGAATTCTTTGCTTCCTGGTTATAGAAGTCTCTGCTCCAAAAGAAAAAAAAACATCAAGAGGGGGAGCAGAGAGAATGAAGGAAGAAGTGGGTGAGTTGGGGGAGGGTAAAGAGCTGGGAAGAAAAGAATGGAGAGAGAAACCATAGATGAGTTATTATGGATCTTTTCAAAGTTATAGGCTTAGGAAGATTATTCTTAGTAATGCTAAGTGGTAAATCTTGATCGATACAGGTCACAGGTAAGGTGACCTTTATTCCAATAGAGCTGTTCCGACCCTAGGTTCTGTGCTTTTTCTTTTCTGTTTTTCTATTATCCCACCAACTGCCTTTTTAGAATTTAAGGTTGAATACTTACCCAGGTAAACCAATTCTTCTATTTGCAGGAAAACCGTGTATGTTTTAGCTGATGCCAGGTTCAGCTACATGACCCCTATCCTTAGACTTTTGCCCCATTCAGTCCTCTTTTTGCTGACGGCTCAGCTGCCACAGCCTCCTGAGACCTAGGATCACAGGCATGAGCCTTCACACCCAGCCCTTCCCTCATATTCTCATGCCCTCTGAATTATTTGCTTAATATTTAAAATCCACTTTTACACTGTTGTATTTTTAAAACATAACCTTGTCATACGTAACACTATTCCCTAAAACTATTGAAATTAATGGGATACTTGTATCTTTCTAAAATAACTTAAATGCCAGTAGTCATTGAAAGAAACATGTTATGCTACCAAAATCATGGCTATGCATGATAATGTCACTTGCAAAGTTTTGTCTGGTTTCTTCCAGTTGCTATTGTGACCCAAGGGGTCTTTTCCATGAGAGTTTCTCTTCTTAGTTGAGAGGAACACCTGTTCCCAAGTTGTTGTTAAAGTCCACAAGAAGTTATGTACTAATGTAAATAGTGGTTTTTAAAATTTATCTCATGGGTAAACAGAATACTCATTCCCAGATCCTTCTGAAAATTTTTTGGGGTGTGTGTGTGTGTTTGTGTATGTGTGTGCACGCATGCACATGCAGGCAAGTCCAAGATATTGCAAATGCCTCCACACAAATATGGTACACACTGTTCTGAGTCAGACCCATAATTGTTATTGTTCTCTACATTAATTAAGAAGGCTTAATGAGCTAGCTCTCAGGACTATGATTAATGCAGACATATCTGTCAGTCTTGATTAAGTTATTCTAAAAATATTAGCAGCTGCCCATGATTGAATATTACTGGAGGTAGGAGAAGGCTCAAACATAGGATTTTCCTCTTTTTCCATAAGTACCTTCCAAGAATCATGTGTTGTGAGGGAAAAAATAAGTCCCATAGCTTCTTAGTGATGCCAAAATCAGGCAAGAGTATGTATTATCCTGTGACTCAAGCCGCCTTGGCACTCACTGGCAAGTAAGTGCTTCCCACAGCTAAGTCAGAAGACCTCAACTTCGGGGGCATGAGGTCAAGTTCAGGGCTCAGGAAAGGAGCTTACAGCAGATCCTAAGAGATAGATCCAACAGTCATGGCAGCAAGAATGGAAACACGAAGAGAGGACCAAACACAACAGCTGTCTTAGGAAGCCAGCCCTGGAAGGCACTGGCATACTTCTCCTCTTAGAACACATAGCTGCTTACTTTCCCTTCCAAAACTTCAAAAATGCCTTAGGCTTGCTTAAGGGAAGAGTCGGGGATACATTTCCCCCCTCTTTTCTAGGACTCTGGACAGGACAACATTCACCAGGCATGACATCTTAACATGTCATGTATATACACCTTATACACCTCCTGTATATCTGTATAACTGTCTTCCTTTTCTCTTTTCAGGAGCCACTTTCTTAAAAAAAACATGCCTGTTTTTCTCTTAGATGTCTCTGTTTATAGGAGGCTTACTTATATCATATAGCATTTACCAGAATAGTTTGTCACCCAGTGACCCGAACACTGTTTCTGAGGACCACTTCCTACAGTCTGGGAAAGATCAACAATGGGGCTTCCCTTATAAACAAAACTGATTAGCCACCCTCATATTTCAAATACAAAATTGGAAATCACAATCTCAGAGAAAACATATGCACAATATCACAGCTTGGATAAAGCCTTTAAACTCTTCCCAAGTCAATACCCATTGTATTTAATGGTTTTCATACCTCCTCTTTATTCAAGTTAGAAATGGCGCTTCACACTTACAGTCTTTTGAAGTTAAAACATTCAGTAAAATTAAGCAGATCTCCTTAAGTCGTGTACTACTGTTGTTCCTCTTAATGGAATACAGCTGGAGAAAGAGCAACATTAGTGAAAAACAATTTCTGGAGCCTTATTAACAGGTGCCAAGAATAATGAGGATGCCATGATAGTGGTACCATAATATTTGCTTCCTATGTGCCATGCATTGTGTTATATTTCTTCACTCTATAAAACATGATAAGTCCCTCCTTCAACCCCCCCCATATTCTGGTGATGGGAATGAGGGTCAGAAATGGTCAGTTGTTCCTATGTAGAAAGAGGACGAGCCAGGATTCAGATCTCTGCTATTGGGGTCCAGCACCCAAGTATTTCCCACCATCCTCTGTTGCCTCTTCAGACTCAGAAATATTTGAGAATGTTTTGTCATCTGAGCCATATGTGCATACCCAGAGCTCGCTCCAGTCATTCAAAATTGAAGTTTGGGAAGCCATACTCTTATGATGATTTTTTTCCTATTTATAGCTTTTTTTTCTGTCTTCCCTGATCCTCTGAATCTTGCCCTCATAACTGAGGGACACTCTCACTGCAATAAAGTGGAAAATAGGTTTTCAGTATACTTTTAGTTTTGCAGTGTTTGTTTGGGTTTGGAATTACACTGGATATACTAGAGGGAATGTGTAGGGCATTACAGTGGAGGGGATGCGTAGAGGAGATCCCACTGGAGGGGATGCATAGAGAGGGTCACACTGGACAGGATGCGTAGAGGGGGACACACCGGAGGGGATGTGTAGAGGGAGTCACACTGGAGGGGATGTGTAGAGGGGGACACACTGGAGGGGATGTGTAGAGGGGGTCACACTGGAGGGGATGTGTAGAGGGG